>JAQFYZ010004937.1:0-10257 GCA_034695085.1 Cylindroiulus punctatus
AATAATTTGATTACATGACTATCACATTTACAATGTCAGCATGTATAATTTACAACCATTTTTTAATAAGTGTTAGTCCAGTTGATGATGTCAGCTTATTTTCCATTAATGAAGGAATATATTTCACGTATATTTTATAGATAGTTTCAGAACAGGTACCATATATTTCAGGTATTTATTCTATATATATATTCTATATTTTACCTATATAATTTTATATATATTCTATATTATTCAAATATGGAATTGGGCCAATTTTTATATATGTTCCATATATAAATAATATACTTTTAAATATATATTTATCGCTTATTTTCGGCCGCCAGAGTGCGCCATGTAACATCCACTAATCCTTCTTAATCCTTATCTCGCTGGTCGTCCTCCCCCAACTGGGTAATTCCTCCATGGTCTCGCTTACACATTCAATCCGGGTTTCCACGTGAGTCTCCTCTCCAGACCTTTGACCTTTTTTGCTTCCTTTGGCGTTGGCCCACCTGTCTTAATCGTTACATAAAAATAGAAGGCCGTTTTTTTCCCAAATTTAAAAAGCGCTGGCCATAAATGGGGTAAGGCGAAGACAATGGGGAAGTGTTCGATCGCCAATTTCATTTCCACCCTACTCGCTAATTAAAGAATTTCTTGCCTCGGATCTCCCACATTAATGGACGACCCCCACCACGCAACGCGCGTCGAATTTGAATTGCGTCATTAGCTGAGATTTATATGCAGTTCCACCGATGCTTCGTGACAAACTATTTTGGTACTCGAATGTATAGTTTGTAGTTTTTGCTAAATTCTGAATTTCTGAGAAATGCTAACCAACTTATAAAATAATTATCACTAGAGTCCAAGCATGGTTTGATGGTTTCATGTGTCTGCCAATCAGGGGTTAAACACTTGCTGGCCAAACGTTGGTAAATTAGCCAAAATTGGGTAAAACTGCTTATTACTTTAGGTAACGACACACCTCGGAATACACACGTAAGATTTACCGTAAAATTATAGAATAGAAGATCTCTGAAGCATGTGATAATGCATTCAGCCGCTCTTATGCAACGACAATTTTACCAGAATTGAATAAAATCAGACTTTCTTATTTCGGTAGATAATCTGTTTTTTGGGTGATGAAACAAAAAGTCAAGGAAGCTAAGGTATTGGGAGTGTGCAACGCCACTGGTGGCGCTGCAGTCAGCCACTTTCATGGCCGCGACAGTAGGATAAAAGCCTCAAATGCAATGGGAAGTTTTCCATTTTCCCCAAATAAACTCGTAAATGCAAGCGAATTATTATTTCAACGGTTTTGACTAACTCTGTGGTACCCAATAATACTCTTTGTTGGAATTTAAAGCATTCCGTATTTATTTTTGGGCCACGAGCCTGAGTTTATCGAACTTCGCCATGTTATTTGATGAAAGTATCCTACTTTCATGGCAGCTTACTCGACTGCCACTAGATGGCGACCCTTTCGTTGCACACGCCCAATAGGATACTGACAAACAATTATGTTACTGACTTTAGTGAAAAATAGAGATTGATTTTCAGTGTTTTCAGTGTATGTAGTTTTGTCAGTGCACCCTGTGTTTGTAGATACATTCTGTACAATGCAAGTAAACCATTTCATAACCATGGTGCTTCTTCGCCATTGCCCTCTTGACCCATTTCGTGTATCATCCCATGGCACTTGGCCACTCCACCCACTATCACCGTCGCTAATCAGTCGCCAACCCCTGACCATTTCAAACCCCCCAAGCGACCTCTTCCAAATCTTGATTGATTTTTCATCTGGGATGAGGTGCAACGCTGTAAGCCGCAGATGGTGGACTCCTGAAAGAGCTTAGGTCCCTCGCAGCTATATGATCCTTGCTCGCCCATTGGCGTCGCTGATAACTTCTGGTTTGTTTTAAAACTGGGCGAGTACAAATCATGACATACGGCGATTCCATCACCCCGGCGCGTAATCCATTAGAAAAGCCATTCGAAAATGCGGGTGCCATTTTGGCGCACAACACGAACAATATAAGCAACCAATAAAATGTCTAACTATAGGCATTACCGGCCATGGGCGGGAGCGCCTTAGCAGAACAAAACGCAGGGAAAAAAAGCGCCGTAGCAAAGTCGGTTCAAAAAGAAGTCATAAAAGCCCACCTAATCTTCTTTCATAATGCCAGCAAAGTTTTACAGCAATACGGTGCACGCACACTGCGCATTTGGAAGGGATCTTCCCATCGGGCTGCGCAGGCGCACATGGGGGACAATGCAAAGGGGTGACAAAAGCGACCATTAGCGACTTTTTGCTGAACAAGAGCATTTGTTAAGGTTAAAAAGATTTCGGATTCCACGTGGTTGGGAAACATAAAAGTTTTACGGCCGGCGCGGAGGACGGAATAACTGAAATGTAGCGAAGTCAATTTCGCAAATTTCGATTAAGTGACAGCTGTTTTAGCGAAAAAGATAGCGCCGGGATTAGCGGCACATCCGCGCGGGAGGAGGGGAATCGGCTGCGCATTTTTACTGCCGACTGAACAGCTCATTAATTCGGTATTTACCGAGATTTAAGATTCAGCATATCTTTAATGCATATTACGAAGCCGTAAAATCTTACCGATTCCGATCAATGCCGCCAAATCCAGGCTTGATTAATGAGCGGAGGAATACACTTATTGAGCGCGCCAGCGATTAGCCCGTGAAACTTAAAACAGTGTACAGAGTACGTCACACCCCACATTTTTTCGCCAGGAATTTGATGACCTTCGTCTGACCAATACTGGTAAACCAGGGCAACGATGGTCATCGAATCTACAAATATGCATCTTGACAACGAGAACTGTGTAAACTAACCATACCTAACCTACCCTTAAATGGAACTTCTTTTGAGGCCCATTGAAAGTGATTTCTTGCAATTGAATTTTGATAATTTTGAAACAGATATGATAATTTCAAATGAAACTAAATGTTTTAATTCAAAGTGTATATGGATAGTAAGTTCCTGCGCTATATAAAATGAAAAGACATTTCGCTTTGAGAATTTTTCCAGATATTCTTTATTTTGCCAACGACAGTAAATCTCTTATATTCCCATTCAGATGGCAGGTATTGCCATCTATCGCCCATAAAGTACAATAAGAGGTCAAACATAGAATTATCCTTTTTATTAATATCACATACATTTCCTCAAGTTTTCAACAGCGCATGCCAAAAAATGCAAGGCTTGGGAAAGGAGAAATTGTTTCTGGAAATTTTATCCAGGGTGTCCTAAAAGTCACAACTCACTTTCGATGGGCCTTAATAACTCAGTATCACAGTTATACGTCATTACACCAGGGCCCACTAACACAAAAGACGTGTCTTTCTACCATAATTGCACAGTACAATTATGGCATCGAATCAAAAAATTGTCAATGCAATTGTAGAAAATAAGCTGCATCATGAAAGAAACGCCATTGGCAATATCAGAAATTATTTCATCGAACATTACCATTGCTTTCCCAATGGCGGTTATATACACACTGTAAGACTATTCATATGCCATGATAGCGAATGCAAATTTCCGGGACCCAACCCAATACGCCTTCTTCGAGCAACCACGCCAACATCTTTAACAATTTGGAAGACATTTTTCAGATCCACCGAACGCCGTTTCTTCACCTCAATAGCCACACACAATTTACCTTGCTCGCCAAAATGCTTTGGATATCCACCCGGCTTTTTTTTCTCGCCAATGCACTTCGTGGAATGGGTTTGACTCAATAAAGAGGAAAATTGGAGATCGCTTCCACAGCAAGTTAACGGTACCCTGGGATATATAAAGAGACCATCAAGAGTATTTGATGCTTTCATATATATGAAAATAAACGCGATAAATTTATTATCCAATTTTTGCTTTGCCTTCAATGCATGCACCCATGCTTTTAGCACCAATGGCTTCGAGGCAAAAAAGTGTTCTGCTCACCGATAAACACTTGATCCATTCGTTACACTCAATTGAAAGTTTGACTACAACTTACTTATGCACTTCCAAGTTCCTGACATGACAAATGCATAAAAATGCTTAGAGCTGCGGGCTAATCAAGCTACTGTATATTATAACAGTTTTGTAAAATCATTGATTTTGGCATGTCAAACGTTTTCGGTTAACCTAAAAAACACTAAAATAACTTTTTTATTGAATTTCCCAATCGCCAGGAAATCATTATCAGAGCCGTTAGGAGAATATCACTTTATCACAGTGTCAATGACTATGTGGAGACTTAGTAACGTTTATCTAAGAGACTAAAAAGTCATGTATGTAAACCTGTTTTACCTACCAGGTCAAGTCAATGAAACAGGTATACGAGCATGAGTTACTTAGATAAGCGTAACTTAGTCTTCATGTGAACGTGGTCTATGGGGGAGCAACACATATTCCGTAGCACAGTATATTTCTGACAATCTAGAAAATCAAAAATAACTGTTCTCGATTTGATCAAATAATTTATCGAGTGAACTACAGTCACGTATTTTTCATTTTATTTTCCTATTAATATTTCACTGACTTTCCTCCCATAATTCCGGATAAACTATACCCAAGCACCTATTTTCGACAGAGATACAATCACGTCTCATGCTCTACGTCAACTAGATGCTGTCACCATCGTTTGTTTTCTCACATCGTGTAATTTAAAGCCCAAGTGCATCCAATAGAGCAACGTTTATTTGAAATATTTGTCGTTTTGCCAATAAACATGCAAGTAAATATTCCGGCGATTATACGATACAGATTTTGAGCACGCATCGATAAAAGCCCAAGTGTCCAGTGGATTTGGGCTAAATAATTCAGAATACTTGTATAACCATTTTATCAATTTATTCGAGCCTGTCATGTCAACTGCATGCTGGACCTGTAAGCTGCTTTCCAGTAAGAGATTTTGTCAATAATCGCGCATAGGCTCAAGCGCTTCAAAATCAGCTAAGCGGGGCTTTCTTACAAATGCAAGAATAACGTTTCATAAACCACTTCTGCACGGTACTGGAGCCATATTAGGAAATGCGAAAAGTTTCTGGGCGGTACTACAGAATAGTCCCTGCGCCGCCATATGCACAATGAGAATGTGGGCTTCACCCATCAACTAGTTGGCTGTCAGGCTCATTTTCTGACGGAGGTGAAATTAAATAAAGCTACGATTATGGTACGTTTAGGAGGTTTACTTAGGTAATACAATGTGCACTCATAAAAAACTAGACGAAGGAGCAAAAATAACATGATTATTGTATACAAGTAGGACTGGGTAGATACAGGGCAGATTGAACTTGTGCCTAATTCAACTGTGCTTATCGTATAGTTTTGTTGGTCGTACTATATTGATGTACATGTACTTGTAGTTATGATCCATATGTAATTAAGATTAAAAAGCTCAATTTTGCACAAAAAGAATTGGGCATACAATATGTGCTTTACCATCTATACTGGTCCATATGACAGATCTTACAGTTCAAACATGTCGTGTAAGACACACATGCTTATGGCGTACAATGTATAGTAAACAAGATGTTTACAGTTGGTTAGAGCCCATTCAGGTTCGATCTTTTGGATGAGGAAGTGCTTATATCAATTAATCCCCACAATAAATAAGGTCTTGCAACTTGGTTAGGTTTTGCCACCGTAACAGCCGGGCTTTGTCGTATCCTAGCAACCGACAGCCTCGCTGATTGGAGCGCTTCAAAAGATGAGTTGAACAAGAAAATGTTTTGACATGCCTTCAAGAATTTCTTGAAAAACGTCGATAGTGGGATTGACGGCTTTTCCATATTGAATATCGAGAGGTTAAAAATGCGGGGAAATGATACCGCACACAGTCTCATCATATTGATACAATCGATCAGCGTGGAAGTCGAGCAATATAATTGTTGCTGTTGTTTGCCCATTTTTGTGGCAGAGCCAGTTTAGCATTTGAAATGCGTCCGTTGTTATTTTAGTCTTGCCTGAAATATTGTCGCCTCCGTAAAACAAGCCAAGCCGTATGACAAAGAAACATGTCAGGTTCCATAATCCGGGGCGGAAAAACTGTAAATCACTGCAAATTTTGGAAAGACAATTCTCCATGGAGCAGAACAGGTGGGAGATCAAGCAGAAAAAGGAAAGATCGATTCCAATGTTTCACAACAACCAATTTCAATTTCGTTCTTGGTTATCAATTCCAGTCTTGTTGTGTAACAGTTTGCTTGGAAGCACCAACCCTCGCGAGTTAACAAGTTAAATATGGCCATATATGGCGTTATATTTGTCTTATACTGAAATCAGCATATATGGAAACATTAACTTACAAATCCATATATGAGTAAACCAACTCTGCACATACCGAATACATGGTCGCGTATTGAATGTGACCATGTATGCACCCATGGGACAAATGTGTTAATATAACCATATTATTAACACTAGTTATTTAATTGCCAGTGTGCATGTACGAGCGTATGAGAAAACATTAATAACCTATATAACTGCTTCATAAAAAGCGATTCACCAGATTTGATATTAAGCTATTGATTCTAAGCTATCTCTACCTAATCTAATAGACATACCCTAATAAACTAACATTCTACTGTATATAATACCAATTTAAGGCACTGTGAAAATGACTCTAGAAGTGACTGAGTGCACATACATTGTACGATCGAGACGTATATATGACCATATACAATATACACGTATGCCCATATCTATAAATACAGTATGCGGACTTACCCCTTATGAAATCATACAAACAGCATCTACCAGCTGTATATACATCTACAATATGTAGTGATATATGTGGCCGTATATGTGTACAGATACACGTGGCCATATTTGTTAATAATATAAGGACAGACTCGATATAGAATTATATAGCCATATAAACAGATGGGTCCAAAAAATGTGCTCACCAAAAAAAAAAAAAACACTCTGTGCATATACAGGTTGATACATTTCAATATAATTCCTGTTTGTTACTTCACTGCACATCACCTGTGCCATCACCAATGACATATAGGTAAATTTGTGGACAATTTTTGGTTTGGCCAAATGTACAATACAGGCTCGTATTTACAAGACCGAGTACTTGCAAGTGAAAAAGTGTACGATTTGAAAGCGAGCATTTTCGCTCTCCAACAGTCCATACGGTTGCCATAAAACGGAGTAAGAAGTCACATCAAAAAATATCACAGTCATTAACAATGCAGAGGTCTTGCTGCAGCAATAACTTAGCGTCGCAGGCGCATAATAAAAAAGCGCTATTAAACGCTATTCCACCCTGATTTTCTCGCCGTGCAAAAAGTAATAATGTTTATCAAATTAATGTATCGGAAATAATTCCTTATCTCGAAAACTATTTCACGAACATTCTTACGTGTCGCGCGAATCACTTGTGCGTTTCATAATACGTTTCTGCGACTGAAAATGAAAACAGGAATGCTCGACACAATTCAGAAATTAAATGAGATACGAACCCGGCAATAAAAAATGCAATATGGCTGCATGCAAATCCTACTCCAGAGCTACATGTAGATAAGCGCCACTTTAAAGTTTTTTCAGACGACCAAGCGCTCAAAAACTGAAAAAACTAGAAATACATTCGCCCTCATACATTTTTTCCTGATCAAACATAAAATGTAATTGACTTTATTCGAAAGGTTGCTTATGGTGGCAGCGTCTACTTTTGATTACAGCAGAATGTTGAGAGCAACTGAAGCGAAGTACACTTCATGCATTATGGATGGCTGTTTTTGCGGTCAGTGAGCGACTATATATCGATTCAGTTTTAATTTTTACAGTTGATAAATCATTACATATCGATCAGTGAACTCGTAAGAACGATTCAAACTATGCATCGTTATCTATGAGCATACAAAAGGAGGATGTATATCTTACGAAGTCTTTGCTCATTGAGGTTTCCATGGACATGTGAACTCTCTTTACATACTTGAGGCCATTAGAAAACCGTTTTACCTTATTATAGACCCAATTTAAACAAGCCCGTGGCTAAATTAACTCGCAATACGTGAAGTTAATCAGGCAAGGGACCTCCAGCTTGCTTGGGCTTTGCATTTGTTGGTGGTTTTTATTTCTTGAGGTTTGCTTATCCAAACATAATCCAACCAGCGCGCCGTAAGGCGGGCTGCTTTCGTATCTTCTGAAAATTGATCGCCATGAAGTACATGTACACGCAACTACTTTAAGGGCAGTTTTAATGGCTTGGCGTTTTGCACTATGGTTTCAGTTTGCGTGGCTTTCTGCAAGTCTTTTGTTTACGCGACAGAAACGTGTTTCCACTGTTTATTTTTCCGCGAATATTTGCAAAGCGCCATGCAAATATTTCCCGAGCATTGCTGGAATATGCCGCAGTTATTGTTAAAGGGAGTAAACAGGTAAAGCAATATTGATGTATAGACAATAAGAGATCGTGCATACAACAGCCGTCGTATGTTAGCGGACATTTTCTCAGAGATAATATCAAACTAGAGAAAAAGCCTATCATGAGAAGTATTTTCCTTCCATTTGGATAAAAGTCAAAATATATTGCACCAAACTAGGTGTTTACAAAGGACGTTTTCAACATTATTATAATTATAATACATTATATACATTATATTACATTATACATCATATTACGTCCATGTGATTCATCAACTCAAAGTTCTTGAAATACCAAGTGTACCTTGAGTGAATGGTATCCATCCATGATTTGAAGAAAACAATAATGTCATTGCTATTGTCTAATGGACCATGCAATTCAGAATAGATATTGTACGTGTCACCAGGTTGCGCACATGTCGATGAGGAATGGAAACAAAAAGTTTCGTATTTATTCGTTTGTAATGATATGATATGATATGATATGATATGATATGATATTTATTTGTCGCACTATACATATACAAGGGCGTAATGTATACCATGTGGACCACAGTCCGTTCCTGTACATCATTTAAACATCTTGATATTAAAATTTTTAATTTCTAAATATGTTTGTAAACACTAGATGTACATTATTTTCTTGCGCTTCTAGCTAGGCTCCAAGCTGAAAATTCAAATAATGCAGATTTCGTCAACAACTGATCAGTTGATTTTTTTTCAAAAATCCGGCACGTGTAAGTTCAAGTTATGAATTCGTGCAGCCCTTTTATTTAAAAGCCGTTTCCATTTGGGCAAATCATAAGTTTTACGCTACGTTGGTCAATGCATTGCCCAATTTCCGAAATCACAGATGGGCGCAACTATTCGAATACCTCAGCTGCAGCATTTCGCGATTTTATGGAAACAGATTTGCTGGAAGCATAACATAAAACCTGGAAGACTACAGGACGAGAACTGCAAAAACGTTTCTCTTGTTATACATTTGCAAAAGTATTGCCGAATGGGTCCCATATAGATTTTATCCCCACAGCCTTAAAGCACGCTTGCAGTGTTCGAATCTCCCTAGAAAATGCCACGGGTGGCAGTCAAGAAATCGGAGAAATGTGCGTTACATACTCTAATATGAAATGCTTACCACACACGCACGAACCATTGAATACGAGCCCAAGGATAAACTTTCAAAATTTTTAAAATCGCTCGTGGCAAATATTAATCGAAAAAAGGAATTCGAGACATCCACGGCGTGTCGTTTTATCATTTCATCGCGCGGATAACAACGTCATGCTATTTCGTATTCTGTCATCAAATTTATTGTATTTCTTCTCATGACAGCATGGTGATGATGGTGCACTGCAGTACTTTTTTCTGTTGCAGCATGTGGCTGGGTTAACAAACCCATAGGTCTACCAGAGACCTTGTTTCAGGCGATATTTCTCGCAAAACTGGAAAACAGAAAAAACACACCAAAAATCGAATATCCAGAAGAGTGACATATCTGTCTGACAAAAACTGCTTAAGGAATGAAATATGTGCCGCAGCACACATTAGTCAACTCGAATAAGATAGCCCATTCAAAAAGCAAGAAATTTAATTAGTCCGGCGAGTGACAATTGAAAGTACTCGTAAAATAATGGAGGCAACGAAATGGGATTTTGGGCAGTCATAGGTGGCGCCACGAGCCACCACTTGCAACAATGTATGTAACTGAACCCTCGCATCCCAGAATGCAACAGGACTAATCACCCTTGACGTCTATGTGTAAAAGTAAATTATTAACATCTTGGGCCATTTAAGGCCCATTGAAAGTGATTTTTGCAATTGAATTGTCATAATTTTGGACAGATATGATAATTTCAAATGAAACTAAATGTTTTAATTCAAAGTTT
>JAQFYZ010004938.1:0-10256 GCA_034695085.1 Cylindroiulus punctatus
AAAGACTGGATTTCGTCTACAAGGATTTGGCACATAATGTGACTGAATCTAAGACATTAGTTTTTACAGTGTAGTTTAGCAACATACCAAAGTTGAGTATTGAGTCGAGTAGTGTTAAAGTGCAAACACTGTTTTTGTATGCACAAACTATTAAGGATCAATCACTTGTTAAAGTAACTGCTGATTATTGAGCAAAAAATATGACAATACGCAAGCGTGCATTCATTATGCATGCACGTGAGGATTTAATCAAGTAACAATTAAATTGGATAATTGAACGTCGGCACACTTTGGACATTTAAGGACCGTCTTTGATATGTCCTATGTAGATTCGTTTCACCTTTCGAATTCATTGCAGATGCATTACATGCACTTCACTGCAAACCATCAAGATAGCACATTCTGTTGACGATGCAACCCGAGGTTGCATTAGTTTTTAAACTCAAATAAAACAAGCTACAGTACATCCGCTCCGAAGAGGGCCTTGAGTAAAAGAGGTTTAAGATGCCCATCAAAGAGCTTGAGTGAAGCCATTGGATTTCCTTCAGCCAATAGCGAAATTGCGTCAGATTTATCTCACCAACAGGCCCACTTGTCCGTAGCTTTTACAAAAGTAGGAAATGGTTTTTAAGCTACGTTCGCCCAACGCCCCCTGGAGGAAGAGCGTCCCTCAAGCTTAAATCCTGCCATTCAATGACTATCCGAACCGCAAATTGTTCAAACACTGTATCCGGTATTTTGCGGCTACCAGCGATGGAATGTGGACATTGGTTGTGGCGCGTGCTACAAGGTAAACTCGGATTGAACAAATGTAAAACTTGCACTTTCTTGCAATGTGGCTGGTTCAGTGTAAGCCTCTTCCTCGCACGCAAAAAAATCAATATTTCGATTTGTCGATTTTTTTTTTGTTTTCAAATGCAAAGTAACTTTGGCGTATTGCTGAAAGGGGCATTGCAGTAAGGCAGACAGGCGAATGATTTCTCTTACGAGCATGTACGTATATACGTATTGCATCAGTGGCACATTGCATTGTAATGCACTCAATTGTGATTGAATTCTTATTACATTCCGCGAAAAGTGAATTGCTAAACAAACTGAACGGTATGCACGCATGCATAGCCAAAACACGCATTTGGCAGAAATCATAGAGATTTTCTGATTTTAACAATCAACGTAAAAAGACATTTCATTGAAAAAAATCAGGCGAGAGAAAATGGGAACGTTTCGCATTCGCCGCAGTGTTTAATATTAAAATCAAAGCGTGAAAGTGAATCTGAAATTAAAGTGAAAGCTTAGGGGGCGAAGCGACGTGCAACTGACATTGTTGCCGAAAGGAGAACACGTCATGGTCGATTCAAATCAAAAATTAAAATCAAATTTGGGTGCAAACGGCTCTGAAACAAAATGAAACTATGTTTTTCAACAAGCATAAATAAATGGAATACATCATTTTCAAATAAATGGAAAAAAACAGCATTTTCAATTGTTACGTGCGATGGGTTCTTTTCATTTTAAAACGGCAAGTGGTAAAAGATTTTTCTAAGGAAATGTGTTATATGGAACACACAAGTGTATTTAAAAGAAGGTTAAATAACTTGGATAATAATGTCAAGAATTTTACATACTATACAATGTAATATAAAAATCACTCGAGTACATTAGTTAAAATGTAACTGAAAGTTATTTTTTCTAACATTTAAATAACTGAAGTGTAGCCATCTTGAATTTTCTATAATTTTGTTTACTTCCACGATACTTTATTTACACAATTTTGAAAATAGAATGGTAATGGTCCTAAAATTATTTACTGCGTCATATCATTTGTAAGAACTAATAAAACCGAAGTTTCCAATTTCCAGACAAATACATGAGCTAACCTTTAGGCTTAAAAAGGGAAGGATTCGACTGGTGCAGGGGATGTTTTTGACTTTACGCCTCACCAAATAAGCTGACAACATATTCCAAAACAATGAAACAGCTGTTCTCGTTGCATTTATTTTTCTTATTTGCATTAAAAGCTCGCTTGGGAAATCAAATAAGGAGTACTGATAATTTCAAACTTAAATGTGGAAGGGGATGCGAAATTTCAGATTATACGCTGCTCACTGCATGCATGCCTCTTCACGCTTCTGTTCACGAAGATTTGTCTCGAACTCAAAAGTCTAATAAAAAATTGTGGCCCATATTTATGCTATTGCCCAATCATCTCGAAGCGACTCGAACATTTACTGTCTATAGGTCCCTACTTAAAATTGCTAAAACATCAAACACTTGCTCCCATCGTGAAATTTAAATCGCTGTTATGGCGTACTTACATCAAGTATTATATTTCAGTTTGAAGCATAAAAGATACATAATACGAGCCTGTGCAAAAAGTGATGCAGAAATGCATAATAAAACTCCGCTCGAAGGGCGTTTCTAGACGAGAATTGAAGGGGATTTCTTTATAGATTTAGGCAAATATAGCCGACTATATTGGGGGAGGTGAATGATATAGGAGAAAAAGATTTAAAATACGTTCGAAACATTGCAGCTGTATAGTCTCGGGTCCCCCATCTAACATCCCCGATCAGTTCCTGCATGAATGAACCAAATACCACCATCTTCATTACAACGGCAGAATATAAAGATCGAAAAAGTGCGCAACACACAGGCTTATTTATAGTTTTACACGCACTTTGCATTTGAATTTTATGTCCATTTGCTTATGGAAAGTTGCTGGCATATCACAGACCTTACGGCCATCATGAGATCTGCATTATAATGCAAGAAGTGTTTGGAGACAGCATCGAGGGATGCGTTTCTGGTTGAAAACTTGGCTTTATTTACTCTGAAATTCGTCGGAAAAAACATAAGGTGGTTTTTGGGTCGATGGCTAAAGGCTGAGTAAACACGAAAATAGTAATCGGAACATGGAGTAACAGCTTTCCTGGATTTATTTCGCTCATTACAATCCTTATAGATGTGGCTTGCAGTAAAGCTTAGTTGGACAAATAGGCAATTTTTGAGAACTCATATGTCTGACCCTTAGTGTCGAGCACTGTCGTTTATACGAGCCAAACATTGTAAAATGTAAAAGAGTGTAAAGATAAAACAGCAATTCTGACAAGCTGGTGTCCGCGCTATGCAAGTCGGGAAATAAAGGCTGTATTATACTCAAGTGTATTTGACAAGATAGTGCGATCACCAAAGTGATGTTTAAAAAATCGTAAGGACAAGCAAATTTTTTTCCGCAATGATCGCACCAATGAGAAATTCGTAAAAGTTTATACTAATAAATATGAGCAATGAACTAAAATGAAAACAACAATGGACTAAAGCATGTCCCCAATGGTGGAAAATAGAATATAGGTTAAGGTTATTTCACAATAATTTCAAAACTGGTTTTGAACGCCTTATCTAACAAACTAAAATAAAAATCGTGATGTTTTATATATCTGCCCCTAATATGGGGCAATCACTGCAAGTCTACGAATCTTCAGGAGAAAACATTTCTGCAGCATAGCCATTTTTTCAAACTTCAATTCCGTTTACTAAAAATCCCAATAAAGAACACGTTACATCACGCAATGTTGGGAAATTGATCAAAGAAAATGTGGTTACACAATTTTTCAATGAATGCATTTATTTTCAGTGGTTTATTTTTCAAATTTGTATCACGTTTACTAAAGTTTAAAACATGCATAGAACTCATCAAAAGCATCTTTTTGTTATAGTTTTCCTGGAAATTATTATGCAAGATCCAACAACAGATACGTGCATTACGTTTGAATGCTCATCGGAATAGGTCTATAGGGTATAGTTTCTGTGGAAGACGATTAAGAGTATTGCTGTATTTGTTATCCTTGAATATTCATGGCAAACGTTTCATGCAAATATATAAATTATACGACAACGTATGTAATATTACAGCCGTGAGCAATTTGCTGCATGCTAAAGTTGAATGCGTGGTGAATTTATATCGAAATATATAGTATGACAACTCACTTTAAGCCAACAGAAGTCTTACGAAGTCTAAACTTTCGGGATGCACATGTTTATTTATAGCTCTTGGCAAAGGAAAATGCGAGGCTGTTTACTTAGATGCTGCTGATTTCGCTTCTTAAATAGCAATATACGTTTACATTTGCTACATGTCGCATATCCATAAGTAATCATGCGAAATAGCGAAGCTAATCAGATGAAGGTTTCAGATTAGAAACTCGAGCAGGCCTTAGATGCACAGAAACGAGTATAAGATCTAAGCTTGAGGGATCTAAGTAGTAAACACGAAATTGTAATGATTTATGGATCATATAATGGTTTCATTTACTCAACCTGAAGTTCAACACGAGATTTACTCGTGCTCTAAAAGCAAGTAATACCATTTCAGGAAATATCCCAAAGCGTTTCTACAAAACAAGCCAAAGCTACGGCAGATATCCGTTTCGATATAGGACCATAATTTGGGGATATTATATGAAGCGTTTTTTGCTCCCTTCGCAATCTCGCCATGTTAACGACACGTACTTTAATGCTAGACATGTATTTTTCCCCGACGAAATCGGTTTCGTGCTCACGTCTGAAGCACTACATTAGTGGAACTTCCGAGAAATATAAAAGTCAGCATATGAAAGTTGTAAAAAGAAGCTAAAATCAAAATTATCTCATTTTCAAAGGCTGAAAACTAATTCACTGGTCAGAAACGGACCGCCCGTTACTGTGGAAGTCACATACAAGTAGTTCAACTCACGCAATGTGATGTTATTTATTTTTGTTTTTAAAATAAATCTTCGTTGAGGTAAAAGGGCCATAGGAAATACTAACGAAAATGATGCCGAGCAGTAATTTGGTTAAATATTTTAGTGTGAAAGTCAACTAACATTACAAATGTGCATTTGCATTTACATTGTGTAAACTAACTAATCAAGTAACTGTACAGTAGTTACTAAGACAATCAACTCTCAAGCCTTTAAAAACAACCAGCATTAAGGATATTTGTATAATACAGCTCATCAATAAATAAGCAGTGCTTTTAAATTTTTTAGGACAAAAACTACTTAATGAATTAGTAATTTTCCGAACAACAAACTTTTCAAAAATATGCACATTTATGCAGACTGGCGTGCAACAGCTTCCATGCCTTAATAAGGAAACAAGCTGCGAACTATATTTATTGAACAAGTTCATTTATTATCGTTCAACAAACAAAGCAAGAACTGCTAGTCGCCTGCATTTGTCACGTAAACGTGTTTACTGGTAATAATTAAATGAAATTTATTAATCGATGGTCGCCTGTACATAATGTTGTCCACCCCCTTGACTAACGCTCAATAAGGCAGATTGAACTGACCACATCTTCGCCCAGTGATCAAACGCCCAGCCTTGGCCTATTGGTGAATGGGGCAATAAAGAACTTCCTAAACTCCCTAAACAAAACAAGCGTTTCGTTCAATCGATTTTCCTTTCCGAAAACTCTTCACTCTGCCATTTTCCCTTGGCGAGAAATCATAATGATTCTTGTTGGAAAGCGCCAAGACAAACAGCTTTTGCCTAAATTGAGCTGCTGCTATCCAATAATCAAACTACAGGGTTGGATATTTGTTGAAAGCTGCTATTTTTGTTTACTTAAGACTGCCAGCCAGCCAATGGTTTAGAATGACAAACAGAAATCAATTTTGCTTTTCCACACTTAGCGTCTGGGTAACTTATGTCACCCCTCGCTAAATTTTGCGTGCTTCTCTATAAACAATATACCCATTGTAAATTGAATTAATGAACCGAACTAGTGCGCTCCGCGAAAACAATTCATTCGATTAATATTTAAATGCGAACTCAGTGTTGTGGAAATGTGCCACGCAACTGTAAATTAGCGCCAACAATTAAAAGTTAATTGGGAATTGCAAGACAACAATGGGACACTGCGTTTCGAGGCAAAGTTGCCAGAATTTGATCGAAAATAAGATTAAAAAATAATTAAAATGATGATTCGACGATACGAGGAAAGAAAGGAAGCAAGGAGGACTCTTCCTTTTAATTTTATCTATTTCAATGCTGAAGATAAGTTAATAAACTACAATCATCCGAGTAAGTTGGCAAAGGCACATATGATCGTACATGTATATAGCACATAAGAATTGAGAAGTTTTCTAATGTACTGTAGCTATTTTTCAATATACATGAACCCTACACGGGGGGCTTAAAGATAGGAAATATTGAAAGTTCCACAACTTAAGAAAATTCTCTAATCTTCTAATAATCTGACACAAGTGCATCTCCGCCTGAAAATCTCTATCAAGATCTTAGAAACATATTTGATGAAATGTAATCAGGTTAGAATATATTGATATGAAAGAATTTATGGCCTCTTTTATCGTCTCCAAATAAAACTAGAAGAAACTTTTCAATGGGACAAGGATGTGAGTTCAAGGATAACAATTAATTTGGAAAGATTGGATATGGGAAAAACAACATTGGTTCAAAACAATTAGTCAATTGCCTATAGCGCCACTGATACAAAAACAAACTTTTGTTTGTTCATTATCTTAAATAAAGTTCAAAAATCAATGACAAGCTAACGTATTCCTGCATAGTTAAGAAGTATTTGTTCAGTGTACACGGATAAATCTGGCATGTGCTATTTTATGTCTTCACCAGTGTCTCTTTTCCAGATTCATTCCAGTTATGGTTCTGTTGACATTTTGCAGACCAAGACCTTCAAATCGTTACAGGGTATAGTGCTCTTTGCCAGAGAAACCTACACGGACAAGCATTGACTATCGATCCATAGCATTAAACAAATAAAAGGGTTTCGTTGTTCTGCAAATCAGAAAGATTCAGTTTACCGTTAAGATACAATTGGCGTTAATTACGAAGTGAGTCCAAATAAAAGTACATTTTCTTAGCGATACGATCATTGTTCAAAAAATAAGAATATGCCCTATAAGAAAGCAGTCTCTGTGAATTTCACTACAAACTACCGACATCAATGAACGTTGTTAATGACCAAGCTGTTTACCGCTATCTTGACATCTCTCAAATAATTGCACAGTTAATGGCGAATTAAGCAAGTCCACTGCTGTTACAATGAAAGCGAAAAAACTTTTTAACTCGTTTCAGCGGGCTACTACTGCATTACAGCATTATAAATAAAACTTCAGCATTTTTAAACATAAAACGAAATGAATCATAATATATACAGCACAACTGCATGCATGTGTGCTCACAATGCCTTTTTACGAAACTAAAGAGCATTCTCAAATCAAGACTTAAATAAAGATTGAAAACAAGTTAACATGCATCACTTATTTTCGTTTATACATATAAACATAGTGTTAGGTCCATTCGGGGCAAAATTATTATGATGAAATACATAGGAAATGTAAAGAGGAAGTAGTAGTTAACCAACTGGTAAAATGTATGGAAAAACTCAATCCTCTTGGCTTCAGATCATGAAAAATATTGTTACAAATTTTTGAAGTATTTAATTTCCGGGAGTTTTCATTCTGAAATATGATTATTTCAAGGCACAACAAAATGTGCCATCATTAATGTTTTAAAATGTTTTATTGGAACGATTGCAAATACTTATAGCCGCTTAACAAAGTTGGAAAAATTACGATTATTTAGTAGATCAAATTCTCCTCGAAAATCCTCCGGAGATATTACTGCGATAAGAACCGTTTCAGCTTATTCCATCAACGTCTTTATTGAAAAGGGAATTTAAATTGGAAAGTCCCACATCGTGCGTGGTTTAGGATTTCACGAAATAATCACGAATATCTTTAAATGAAATTCCCGATTTCCAGTCATGACACCGCATTACATAAATACGTTTTGGAAATGCCAAGCTCCAGATATGAACTTTGAAGAAGCGAAAAAAGCAGTCAAAGAAGCTATTTCGAGTAACCACCAACTTGAGCTGTTTAAACTTTTCCCTAACATTGTCTAACAGTAAGGGATAGTCCGTAGGTGCGGCTGTTATTTTGAGATATGGGTATTTTCGATTGCACCAAGTACACAATTCTCCAGCGCCTTCGATGCATACGTTCATGAGAAAGGTTTTTTTTCAGCGCAAGACAGTTTACGGAAGGAAGCCTCTCTAAGATCAACGTTATCAAAAGGATGCCAGGGTATTAATAAAAATTCTTTCAAAGGCTCGATAACTCCGTTGGTAAACGACATTTTTCAGTTAGTGTGACAATATCAGAAACAAACATCTAGTCACCTACGAAAATCCGCGCCGCTTCATGGCTCATTTCGGATTTTATGGATGATGGAGTTGATGGCAGGCCCAGAATAAATGTTTGCAAAGGTATAACCGAAGGAAATGAGTATTCATTGCGATGGTAAGCCCTCAGAAGTATGGCGAGCATTACCAGAAAATACCGTTAAGGCATTGGCAAAAATGCCATCTGTAATGCATGGATTCACCGCGGAACCTTTTTATGACGCATTTCTGGAAATTTATTCCGAAAATCTGGAAATTTTGGTCATTTTCGAAGTTATTTTAAGCGAGCACATGGATCACCAGCTAGCAGCTTTGCTTCCATCAGGAAATGCGGATGCCGTATTTTCCACGAATGATTTCCCGCGAATTTCGAGACTAGCAAATGCACCCAAGAGTAGATATAAACCCGTAATTTTCAATGCTTTGCGGCCGGTTAACGCTAGCTTAAATCCTATCAAAAGGCGAGCTTATCACATGATAGCAGTTGTGGATAGGAATCAGAATTTCAAAAATCATCTCCCCAAAAAGAACTTATTACGATTATTTTGATATTCCATTTGTACGTGAATGAGACGTTCATGTCATCAAGGGGTGGAAAAATCTGCCAAATGTATGATGTCATAATGTCAAAATGATGATGACATGTTGGGAGGATGTAGGGGAATTTAGCATTCGGGTTTAAATCTATCAGTTTTGATCCACATTTAATATTCTATTCTTCTTTTCTTTTTCAAATAAGGGATCCTTTTTAGGGATGAAATTCATATGCGGTCCTCCGCGAGTTTCGGGACTCCATGCAGGATTTGCGAAAAAGTCATGACATAAGATTTAGTCGTCCCCAATGTAAAAATATTAATTCCGTTTTCCACATGGAGTGCACCTAATATAAGGAAACGAGCAATCGAGAGGAATACGTTTGTATTTGACAACAAATGAATGCATATGTACATTGATGGTGCATTTTATCAATAAAGTATAGCTCACTCCGCTTTCTACATCTATGTTCTCAATAACCACACTTCATTTTGTAGGTTATTATAAATATAAATATGAATATTTCATTTGATCAGATTAACGCTTACGTCACACTCTGTACGAAACTTAGCTTCACCAAGCTACCCAAACTCACTACCCCTAGCATATCAAAGAGTTGGCCTTACATTACGAAGTATATTATTTATGACGAGCTAGTGATGGTGTCATTTAGAAAAACTCCATCAATTTACCCATTTATCCATTTGCAAAAAAAGTATTTTACTTTCTAACTCAATGGTAGTGCCACAGTACTAAGGTGCTAGTCAGCCACTTTAAAATGTGCCAAGGCACTACTATCAGGATACCCGCAAGCTTACATAAGCTGTCTGGGATTAAATATTAAGCAGTCGTCACAACGTGAAAACGAGCTAATAAATAATTGCACTTCTTTTGTTTGTCACTAAAGCTTTGTGTCCTCGAAACGAAGCCATTAAGCAATGCAAACCGAAAGAAACTTACGGCAGTATACAATTCTGCTAGAACACGGAAGGTTATTTAAAATATCAGAATGGACATCAATGTTTGTCTATTGCAATTTGTGTAAACTTCGGTGGTTTCAAACCTCGAAGTGAACTGAGTTACCATACTTACGTGTCACTCGGTATATTGAGTGGAAGCAATTTGACCTCCTACGTGTATAATGTATATATCTCGACCAAACATTTTTTCCCGTATGAAATTATATTGAACATGAACTCGTTTATTCTGCTAAACGGCCAATTAAGTTTCATTTTCAATTAAGTCATATGTTAGTGGTTTGAAGCACTGTGAGCCGTTGTCTTTGGCAACAGCTTGCGAATCTCAAACACAAACATACCCCTACAATAAAGTATCTTTTGTGTAATTTATTCTGGAAGTGTGCCGATTCAATAGTAAATAATTTAAGTAACGATCCGCTAGCAATAAAAGGGGCAAACCTGGTGCAAAACCACAAGTGCACTGCAAATTGAAACATCTAATTCATGGAATTAGATGCATTTTAAAACAAGATGGCCATCTACATTTCAGATAA
>JAQFYZ010004939.1:0-10254 GCA_034695085.1 Cylindroiulus punctatus
GTCCATTAGCTTTCGATTTTGTGAAGCCCTACGCCCTCCAACCTTGGACGTCGTTTATGCACGGCCCTTTACACTGTATGTCATGTGCAATGCAGTCAGGGATATATCGCACGCCAATCACAGTTACCCAGAAGTTTAAATTCACACGCATGCAACCATTGTAATTTGGACACGAAAGGGTTGGGTGAAATCTGATGAGGAAATTCGCCAATTTATGACCTACTAAAACGGCCACCTTGATAAGCACATCAACTTCACCATGCAATTCAACACGTTGTGTTGAGATTGTTGACGAGACCACATTATCTTAAAGTATGTATCTGTTTATTTGAACTTTGAGCTTCGTATAGAGATAGGTGAAACTGAAAACGGACTAGTTCTTAATTTCGCCTGTAGACCACTCAAAAATTTAAGGCTAATAATAAACGCCTAATAAGCATAAGCCATCTCTACGAGCTGCCTTATCTTCCAGTATATCAACTAATCAATTAAGGAAGCAAAATATAACTTTGAAGAGACTTAATTTGATCATATTTACAGAGCACAAATTCTCAGAACTGGCAGCAACTTACGAAATGAAGAAAATTAAGTGGGGTGCTTGTCATCTTCCTAATATGAGATCATTCGTATAGCATTCCAACAAATTATTACAAGTAATTGCCATTCCAGAGAAATAGTTATGATGCATGACTCATCCTGCGTAAAAACACCGTTACACAATATAACGCAAGCATTCGAGTTGTTGTTACTGCTGTACTTGGAAACTATATTCTCGATTGGGAAGAACAACTAAAACCCTATCCGCCCAAACGTGTGTTGCGTGATTCCCAATAATTTTAACGCTCAAGCGTCAATGATGCAATTGACCTTTTCACGTTACTTTTCTTGTAATATAATTTCGGATATCCGTACCGAATTGGCGTGACAAAATTGTAAATAAGTCTTCGAGCCAGCTATAGGATGCCCCTATAATTTCTTGTAACAATAAAAGAACATGTGCATTCTTTATGAACTTAGTGACATCAACAGCTATGGAAAGAAGAATCTTACGTGCAATCTTATTGCATGAGTCATTATTAATATTGCAGTGTTAGACAAAGGCTGATAGAAACTTAATTCCATTGGAAACTTTATTTAAAAGTTAGTCAAAGAATGTTGATTGAAAACTGAAAGTACGCATTCTACAAGTTCTGTATAATGTACCTACGTAATAAACTTCCATTAGTTGTAGTACATGAAGTTTCCTTCATTTTTACTATATTCAATTCAACCCAGTGCCCTACTATCATTAAGTGAATACCGTAAGGTGGGGGAAGGGCATAACTGATCCATCAACTCAAATTATTCGGCTATTACCACCGAATTATAGGGTGGACAACACCATCATTCTTAAATTGAATTTCTTGTATAGCTTAAGGAGGTACTTTGGAAGAGAATTCCAAACTCAATGCCAAAAATTAAGACCAATGTTTTCTAACAACACCTTTGGATGAAGATGTAGCCTGTATACTACACTGATTTTTAGTTGCATGTATGGTCATTTCGGCTATGGTGCTTCCTTCCTTATCAAAGTTACAACTGTTCATAATGAAGTCAAACAACTTGGGTCCTCGGTTGAAAAAAAGAACGCATATTTATAGGATTTTTCAAAAATAAACTTTCTGTGGAGTACAGGGGGTATGTCATGTCATGGTAATTCATCAGCCCATTTATTCGGCATGCATTACCACGCATTAGGGGTGGACACCATCATGCATTGCTAACTCCATCTTTGGCTGTCCTTTGGAAGACAAATCCAACACTTGATGGCATGCATATCATATCATCCTATTAATATGGGTCCGCGAATGGGCTCGGGGTTTCATATGTGGATTGGAAAGGCAGGTTTCACCCCCTGAATTTATCCAGATCAACTTCTGTATATTTATTATGCAGTATACAGGCATGCAGACTGCATGGTAACACAATGGGTGCAGAACCGACTGGGGCATCAGTCATTGGCTATCGCAGGGCGAGCAGGGAGCGCATGACAACAGCTGATTTTTCAATCAAGGTTTTGCTGGTAACTTACGTAATGGTAAAGGCACTCTGGGCCTCGAAAATTCGGTTTAATTCCTCTGGGAATTTTCGCCTAAGAAACGCTGGAAAAGCTTTCTGGCTACGAAGAAGACACTTTCGGCAACATATCCCAGTCGATTTACGGCAAAAGAATGTGGCCAAATGCGAGCTTTTTGTGCTTCAGGGATGGCAGCCAAACATGCTCGACCGACACTCGAATCGCGCAGGATCCCACTGAGTGGTGAGGCTGCTGCTGGGCCGCCGTAGCCAGGCTGCTAAAAAAATAGAAATAAAAAAGTGCATCTTAAAGTCAGATTAAAACTTGGCACCAATCACGAGGGGCGCTGATAAACTGTGAACGGCCAATAAATAAAGAGTGCAGCGTTGGCCTCATTAGAATGCCATGCATTGACTTTGAAAGCCACAGGTGAGCAAAGATGGCGGCGAGAGCAAGAAGGCGAACCTCTCCAGTGCTCAAGTCGAGCGTTGAAGGCGTCAAACCGGACTCAACCGGTTGAAAAATTCATTTCCATCAAAACACCTTTACGAGGAGGTAAATAAAATCCCCAGTAACAAAAACCTGCTCCGCCTTGTCAGCATCCCTATGCCATGGCTCACTTCTCCAAGTTCCCAGAAACACCATGTACATCTGGCACATACCAGCGGGCATTGAATTTCGTGCTAATCGATTTGAATTACTGTACGTGACTAACCCTGCAATCATCGAGGAAATACGTTCGCCATACACAACAACCCCCTCTCCCCTGGACGTCCTATTCAAGTACACCGTCCTATACAAGATGGCACCTCATTACAAACGCACACCTTTGATCTTTCTTGGAATGATCTACATGTATAATGAAACGATATCCCATTCTTAGAAATGAACAACTTCGAGTAGTTTTAGGGATGTTGGAGTAAGAAATAACTGTAGGCATACCTCACCCTAATGTGCAACACTTCAAATCTGGAGTCTGTGCTAACCATGGAAGATGTTGATGTTGCTCATACATCTCTTCAAACCATGTGGCCAACACCCCCAAATTCAACTCCATGGTCTGTTAATATTTCCATTAGCTTCTGCAACCACTAGGTACATTCGGGCTGTAACCCCTTTACCCTCCAGTCTAATCCATTATACAGTCACATTTTTGGGACCAGGTTGGATGTCCACCACCTCCACCCTTGGACATCGTTTATGCACGGCCCCTTATCACAACAATAAATCTGCAACGCATGAGAACTGAATACTGATGCTTGGACAGCTGAGGTGTGTTAATTCGATAAGCAATTCCTAAACTTGAGGTAATCGACCAACAGAGCAATCGTTTAATTTGTGGTTCCTTACATGTGGCAGTCATACAAATTTCAAAAATTCGTTTTACTGCTGAGCACCCTGAACCAGCTAGGCCTCGGTAATTTCATGGCACATGAAATGATGGTTTGTCCTGCCAAAACCAACAGTTGTCAGGCAGGCATGATGTTTTTTACATCTGCTACAAAAACAAAATGGCGAAGTGTATAAAAGTGTCTTTGTTCTAGGTTAAACCAATAGGTACGACTATAAAGAGGAAGTGCGGTGACTCTTGAATGAGGCGCTCCTGTCAATTACTCTTCACGACAGTTGCCAACAGCATAATGAATGTCTTGTGCTTGTGCATATATCAAATGTCAAAATTTGAGACATTTCCTCATCAGCGCATGTGTGCATGGTCATCGCGATTAACCGCTTGATGAGGATGCATCCATTTTTACGGTTGCCATAAAGTTTGACTGAGTGCTTGATCCGGTATTAAACTGGATGAAATACACTGTAGTTTTACAACAAGATCGGACAGCCATTTGAGTCCAATTAAACTTTTGGGAACAGAATCATTACTGTCGAGTCATTCCTCAAGTCAAGGATGATTTAACAGCAGGACGCTAGTTTTTGCATTAAACCTTCTAGTAAATTGTATTTGTAACTGTTTTTTAAATATAGCTACAAATTGGCAAAGCAAAGAGAAGAGTGCATAACTTTATGCAATCATCATAACTTATCACCATGCAGTGATAGTTATTGCGGAATAGGGACTTTTGATTGAGGATACAATTTGCATTTTACATTACAGTTTACATTATGTACAGTATATGTGTTCTTTAGTATTTGCTGCAGGTTTCTACCCAGAATACCATACAGTGTATTTGCCTCAAACCAAAACCCATTTTGTATGCCATTAATCTTTGGAAGAAAACAATTGCATGTGGTTTATAATACACGTATATCTGAATAGTGCAGTTTACGTGTTCGTGTACATGTACATGTATATATAGTTTACTTTTGCAGTATCGTTCCATAGGACAGTTGCAGATGAAACTTCAACAGCGACAAAAATGTCAGATTATACTTTATGTCATTTGACTTCGTTAATTAAAAAACGTCATTTTCTGTAACAGTGCATGGCCAAAAAACAACATCGTCCGCCTAGCAAATAAGTGAAGTCAAATTTAATAAATGCGTTGGATTTTGATAGCTTACTGCTATCAAATGACATCCATTTTGATAATATGTACTCACATGTACATGAGTGTATTTAAGAATGTATATATAAAAAGCTCATATAATAATCTAAATTGTTTTCTATAATCGAACAATTTATAGACCAACTCTATAAAATCGACTTTCAACGAATTATTAAAGAAGAAATGATAATTAACGAAAAAATTAATTTGATAAGAATGTTTTTTAAAACGGTGATAAATCGAGAAAAAATCTCAACCTTCTAAAATCATAAAACTGCCCTTGAAAACAATGACTTAAAAAAAATCGAAATGTATATACATACAGCCTTCGATATTTTTGAAAGGACATTATTTGCACTATTTGGTCAAAAATGTTAATTAATGCGTCGCGAAAGTCTGTCAATCTAAAAACAACAAGTCGCGGTCCCATAAGTTTGAGAACCGCTGCTCTAATGACACTAAATAAATTTCAAATTTTAATATTGATAAATGTGAAAAAACAGTGAGCTGCTTCGGCACATGACGTCACACGACCTGCAAATACATTGTACACCATGTCAACTACCCGAAAGTTTAGCACTAGCTCTTCAGCTCGTTAATATTTCATTTACAGTGCAAAACTCAAAGTTTACGAATGTAAAACAATTACAAACTGGTTTGATCTGCAAGCTTCTAGCACATCGAACTACAACATGACAACTCGCCCTATTCGTAAGTAAAGAGGGATCAAGTTTCCGAACAATCCTCGTTCGAAGTTTGAAGGCCTGAAAGTTTTATGTCCCTTTCTTAGGCCTACATGTGCATGTACATGTATTCTCATGAATTAATACTCGCTGAAAGAGCAGCTGCAATTATATTAGTTCAGGTATATAAAACACAAACCATATCCCTGCACTAAGCAAAGTAGAATTGCAAACAATCTGATTCAAAAATAGAAATGTGACCCGACAACAATTAAGTATTGCGTCTATCGACGTTTTGCGTATTAGCACAGTATGACGCCAATACTATGCAAGAACAATACTTGTTATTACTTGTGAAAAAAAATTGTTGTATTAAACACTAATTAAAAAACATCAATTCGAGTATTTTTTAATTGTTGTCTTTGCCTTGATGATACCATATACATCTACATTGTAGGTACATGCAAAAGTAGTCTAGCAAGTTGGTCGCAGGTGGTAAGTTAACCATATGCATCCCATAACATAATATCTGCCTATGTAATGGTTAAAAATAATGACTAAAAACGGTATCGAAAATACATGTAACATACGCCTATGGAAGTCATGAAACTGCATGTAATTCACAAAACAGTGAAAACTGTCTAACCGGGGTGGGCCCCATTTTTTAAACAAATAATCATACACAAACATTTTTATATAAAACGGAAAAAGCAATATAACCCATTTAGAAAAGACATGCATTTCAAAATATATGCAGTACATTGAGACATATATGTATTTCATAATGGATTGTAAATGCATTCAAAAATGCATTTATCATGGAGCTTTTTCTGAAAAATACATTTGCAATACATTTTACAATTTGCAACGTATTTCAAAATGCATTTGAAATACATTTCTTTTGCATGTGGGTTGGCATCAAACGCTGACCCCACGCTGACAGGCCCAAGCAACTTTGATATGAATTCTCATGCATTAACTTCACTCGTTAGCGCTGTTTTGATATCCTATACGGAATAAATCAAGATTGCATTAATTACGGTCCTTAATGCATATTATAAGAGTAAAGGCACGTATATAAGTACCGCCGCATTAAACTGGTTAATTGATGAGTTATCACGTCGACTGAGTCAAAAAAACACCATCTTTATACTCGAGTTTAATTTATGAGTGTCATGAATGCAGTTAATGAATTGTAATTCGCTATAACAGCGATGTGCTAATTGCACGGCATCCCTTCAACGTGTGATCGTCAGGCATATAAGAACTCAATAACATTTTGAGTAACTTGGCAGCGCTGAGAAGTGTTTGTTAATGCAAAGGCAAAATGTGCCTCATGAATGACTTCCATATAATGTCTACTGGCATCATTCATGCATGCTACCATGCATGTTTAAGGCCCACTGAAAGTGATTTTTTGCAATTGAACTTACCTAATTTTGGACGGGTAAGATAATTTCAAATGAAACTAAATGTTTTAATTCGAAGTTTATATTGATAGTAAGTTCCTGGACTATATAAAATTAAAAGACATTTCGTTTTTAGAATTGTTTTAAATTCTACATCTCTTATATTACCTTTCAGACGGCAGGTGCTGCCATCTATCGCTCATAAAGCAAAATAAAAAGTCAAAAATAGAATTATCATTTTTATTAATATCATATGGATTGCCACAAGTTGTGAAATAGTACCACCAATAATACGCAAGTCTCTCTTAATGTTTACAAAAAAAAATATTTTAAAATGTTGATCAGGAAAGGAGAAATTGAGTTTCGCAATTTCGTGCAGGGTGTCCCCAAAATCACAACCCACTTTCAATGGGCCTTAATGCTATAAATATAAACAACGGACATGTAAATACAAAAAGCTAACTTTTTGCTACCCATATAATCCCCCCTAATACAGTCTGAATTTTGGTGAGCCCCGTCCCCAACCTTGGACGTCGTTTATGCACGGTCCTTAACTAATCTACCATTGCGTAATGTAAAAACAAGTAATTCGAAAACCACCAGGGTTTATGCAATTAAAGGTCACGTCAAATTTGAAAACGTAGGTCTATTACATGCATATGAACAACTTCCTGGCTTGTATGCAGCGAAAGCATGATCTCAACGAGCAACTTGGCATTGCAATCTTTAACAGCATGAAGATCACTTCGTTTCCTACAGCAGCCCAATGTAATTCGCATTATGGCAAATTGCTAGGAAATTAAGTGAAATTTGCACACACCCATTTGTTGGCTGTCAGTCATCCGATTGCGCAACAAGTGGTTTCATAAGTTTCAAGGCACCGACGCAATACGGCTGTTAGGTTATAGTTAACGGCTGGTGTCTACCAAATTTAAACTTAACCGTAATTATAGTATAAATAGGGTGTAGATTGCATGCTAATGCGAGAGCACTAACACTAGCAGCCTTGAATTTAACATCTTGATTTACAAACTGGTCACCGGGTCGGGCCATGCTAAACTTAACGATTCACGACTTACATAGAAATCAATCCTACACTCAAAGAACTATTGGTGAAAGTAGGTGTTTATAAACACTTCAAGGTACTCAAAATAACCATTTGAAGTGTTTAGCTTGCTGAGGGGTGTTACAAACGCAAAAAAGTACAGTGTACATGTAATTGTAAAGAGCAGTTCCAATTGTAAGCACCTTTTAAGGTGCTTAAAAAACTGCCACTAGGCTGACGGCTCTTTATTTTTTTTTTTTTGGTATAGGCCTACTTCCTGTTACCTACTTGTATTTGCTTCAATCAAATACGTGTACAGGTTCAATTGAATGAAAACATGGGCCTCTCCTAACGGCTCGCAAGCTGGCAGTGATTGCAAGGTTAGAAGGACAGTTAAATCAAAATTAAATTATAAGGTTAGTTTATGTTAGGTCAAACACACAAAAACATCATAATAAATCCTATGGCCATAACAGTCAAGTTCTGTTGAAATATGTTTTTTTTTACACATTTGGAGCAGGGAGCAATGCAAAAATAATGCAATAAAACCAATTAGATTATTAGAATATCAGTACCCACTAACCAATCACTTTTTTGTGAGTACTTCCTCTTCCTCGCACTTATTTCTGTAAATTTTAATGTGTATATTCCGAGGTGTGCCGTTACCTAAAGAACAAACCTTAAACAATATTTAAATGGTGGTAATTACCAGTTTAGGGAAACGGTGCTCTAGTGTGGCCGTAATATTGAAAGGCTTAAATGTGCTCCGTATAACCATTAAACTTGTATCACAGTATCACAAATACAAATCTGACTCCCACCCCCTACTGTACCCCTTCCAAACTTATAGACGTCGTTTATGCCAAACCCCTGCCTTCTAATTGCGACCTGCAAAATGGTCAGTAACCTCCGAAGTTTCACTTCCTATTCAGTATATATACATTACTTCCAAAATTATTACTGCTAGTTAAGAATATAACTGATGGTAAGTAACACTGCCTAAAGTCTGCTGCTGGTTCGTGTTGTTCGACTATTTTTGGCATCTTGTTTTCATTAAAGAAAAGTACGGCGAGCTTTTCTGGATATCGGACGAGCATTATTTGGCATGAACTTCAAAACAAGAAAAGAGTCATGAGCCAAATAGTCGGAATTATTTACATGTACAGTCGTGCGTGTAAACTACTGTATGCTTTTTCACCATGGGGTTGACATGTTTCTTTACGTCACAGGTTCGTTAAGCAAGGCGCAAATGAGGGCATTGCAGTCTTTGGTAAATGGAGTTTTGACAACGGTGCACAACAAACGTGATCGTAAATTCAGCGAAAATTACCAACACGTAACATGTCATATCTGACGTCACGTCTCTGGTATTAAATTTCATTGCATGGGACTGAATATGTACGACAAAGTAGCGTTGTTGTGACTGATTTCCCCCAAGTACAACGTTGGGCTTCACCACATAACATGACACATGAGTCTCCATGAAGACTGCCTTTTCATTTCAAATTTACCTCATTTCTTCCCTTACACCCCGTCAACATGATTCACAAAAACTCGTTTATCAACCTAGTTTAGAAACCCCATCCGGAAGGTTCTCAACCAGGTTGATAAACTAATTTCCGTGCATCATGTGGACGGTGTATCGCATTTTGACTCCTGTATGACATGCTTTCCAGGTAATGTATGGTTATCATGAAAGCATGTCATCCACTCCTACAGTGTAGCAACATTTAAAAACTGCAGTTACCCTTTTGGAACAAATTTTTATTTTTGTTGAACAACATCACAGCGACGTGAAGGTCAGCTTCAATATTCAATTACGATACACATAGCATGGTGGTGCAGGTTGCACCATAAAGTGCACGTGATCAGGGATGTGATGCCACGGTTTAATGAGTTAATTTTGTAACCATCAGCACTTGCCATAAAGATTCCGTAAGCCGAAAGATAAATTTTAACAAATGAATCTTCAGACTTATGTCATATATGCGCATGATTGTCACGAGATTAATCACACACCTCGCCTTATTTTGGGGCAATTATAGACCACAGACCTGCAAGGAACAAAGCAAGCACTGATTGGCCTACGAAATTAATCTATCACTGCCATGCTTTCAAGCACGTGAATACAGGGTTACCTAACCGCTTGTCAAACGTTTTCAGTGTTCATGAGAAGTTCAGAAAGTTCATGAATCTTAGCATTGGAACAACACGAAATAACAACGAACTTAAACATAAAATACTTTGTTTCATCAGGAGTCTAAAACGAAAATATATTAGCTTGATACATACTCAAATGTATATTTGCGTTTTCAATGTACTACATATAATGTATACTTAAGGCCCATTGAAAGTGCGTTGTGATTTTGGGGACACCCTGCACAAAATTGCAAAACTCAATTTTTCCTTTCCTGATCAACATTTTAAAATTTTTTTTTTTGTAAACATTAACAAGGACTTTCGTTTTATTGGTGGTACACTATTTGACAACTTGTGGAATTGCATATGATATTAATAAAAACGATAATTCTATTTTTGACTTTTTATTTTGCTTGAT
>JAQFYZ010004940.1:0-10251 GCA_034695085.1 Cylindroiulus punctatus
TATCATCACTGCAGTACGTGGTGTACATCACCATTTAGCATGTATATTTGCAATAGACATTGCAAAATATAAGGATGGTCGCCTATATTGGAATATATTAATAATAAATTCTGAAAAAATATACTTAACACAAAATATACTTATAATAAATGTTGTTTTCTGACAATATATTCGAAATATATACACGCTATACCCCAATACATTTCTCATATATTGTCAGACTATTTTTTTCCATATGGGATAGACATACCATATACAGTAGAACCTGTCTAACTCAATACTGTGTAAACTTATAACCTCCATAACCTAATATCAGCGGCCGAGCTCGTCCCCATGCTTGATTAATGTCCCTGTCTAAGTCAATAACCTTTCTAAACCGATACGTGATGCCCGGTCCCTACAGTATTGACTTAGACAGGTTCGACAAGTCTGGCCACCCATATAGCAATTCCAGCAGATCTTTTCCAACACCGCCCTAAGCCCGATAGTAATATTCCGATTTCAGCATTGCCACAGCCACCAGACTCCGCAAAGCTTCACAATCTCGTAATGTGCCCCTCGCCATAGAAACCGGAAGCGGGCGACTGCAGATGGTGCTGGTAATAGATTTTGCCGTGGAGAAGTGATCCAGGTCTCGGTGGGCACATCTGTTATGCAGGCAAACTGGCATAGCGCATTTCTGCAGTCCATTTTATGGCACAACAAACCCTCTTTAAAAGTATTATGCTTCACTTGACTCGGAGCAAACAAACCTGCACAAGCAGGCATTTTACGGAGCGTGGTGCTATGGCAAATCGCCATTTCCTGGCAACCGTGCACGATGGATACTGTATATTTCATGCACTGCTTTAATCGAGTTAAGGACCATTCGCAAAGGACGCCGGAAAAACAGAGGGGTGGAATTGTATACACTGTAAACCGTAAAGGTACAAATGCAGTTTTTGTGGGGAACAAATGGACGTTTGCACTCCTTATATCATATACAGTATGTACCCAAAGGGAGGAAATGATTTAAATATTAAAAATTAAAAATTACAGTAGAAATCGTTTATAACGACATCGAAGGGACCACAGCAATTCGGACGTTATAGCCAAAAGTAGTTATAACCGATACTCCATTTTTAATGTCAATCAATGCAGAATTGTTCGACCTCTCTTTAACGGCCAAAAGTTTTCGTTGTGTCGTCATTTTTGTTTTGAAGTGAACTGATAACATGTACATACTCCCCTTTCACTTCATGGTCAATACCACTTCAAAAGCCTCGGAAACATTTCATTAAAAGAAAAGTAAACAAAACTTGCACTATATCCGTCACCATATATCCGTCGTTATGTACGGTTCCGAGACGTCACCATAACCGATTTTTTTTACATGGGTTAAGATACAAAACCAAACTTTGATGGAACATTTGGACGCTATGTCCAGTTCGTCGCAATAACCAATGTCGTTATAAGCGATTTCTACAGTACAGGGATACCTTGCTTTTACGTACTAATTGGGACAACACCATGTATTTGAAGTGAAAATCAACTTAAATACGTGAAGCACCATCATTTTTGAATTAATGACACATTTCCAAGGTAAACAATGAGTAGATAATTTTTATTATTATGGTTGCAAACAGAAAAAGTTACTAAATCAAAGATATTTTAGAAGTAGGGATTATCAAATACGGCACATTCTTGGAAAAGTCGTAAATCAGACAGTGTAAATCTCTTGACTGCAAGTCTGCAATTAGGAACGTCAGCCCACATGTGTGTCAATTGATTAATGGGGTCTGAGGTCAGATGACAGTGCATGAAAAGTGAATTTAATTAGTGATCTGTTTTCACAATTTTCAAGAAATCCGTAACAGATTTGCGGTAGAATGGCCCTTTAACTCAAAAATTGGGGGAGAAAACGTGACTTACAATACAAACACTTTCTCCCTTCATATATTGCAACCTTAAAACGTCAAAGGAGTTTTGGATATACAACAGATATGGGGTTATATACATGTACATGCCATTATATAAATATTTTTTGATCCAAACACTATATCCAAAAATATGAAGCGAAGGTCCCATTAGGTAATTTAAAGGTCAACTCCATTTTTAATGGCCAACGATTATTTTGCATATAGAATTTTATTCTACACGGAATTTTTTTTTCCAATATAAACATTAACCTGAAACATTTTTTGATCCGACCATTACTTCTAGTCATGTATCTTCAAGTACCATTAAGTACACTGTCATCACTCTGCGTCACCTTTGAAAATAGTAAGGACCATAGAGTAATGTGCACCATACAAAACATGGTGCACATTCAAGTTCTTGCAAGGGTCGCATACAAATGTGGCATTACATCTTTGATTGGTTGAACCAACATCATTTTGTGTAAATCTGCATGTATATATATAAAAAGAAATGTATAAATATGTCTATGTATACAGGTTAGAAGTGTTGAACAGAAATTCAAAATGCAACTGCGGAAAACTGACTGTTTGCAAATGCTGCCATTCAGAATTTGATTTTGACGCGAGATGTAAGAAAATCCAATTGTTGAATTGTCAACACTACTTTAAGGGATTAAATATCATCATTAACGGATTCATTATGTCCTCTAGATCTTAATTTCTGAATCAACGAGCGTACATTTACAAGCGCCGAGCCCCATGAAGACTCAAGATGACATTATTTTTAAAAATGGAAAATGAATATGGATGGCTAACCCGAATTTAACAATCACTTCAACTGCACGTATTAGAGGATTACTAAATTATCAAATGGGCAGTAACTGGTATCACAGAACATGTTCACAGTGCTTTTGCTGTGTAAATTAACATCTACTCATTGCTCTGAATTTACAGGCACATAGCATAAAAACTCTGCAAGCAGTTGAAAATAAAAGCTTAATTTGCTGTTACCTGCATTCAACACGCAAGCAATTTAGATTGACATCACACTTTTGTAAACCTAATTACATTTTTCTCGAATTAATAACTTGCAGGTTAGTATGATTCTAACAGGGTTCCCCCCGTAAATTCAATTTTCAACTTCCCTGACTTTCCCCTGGCTTTCCAGGTTTGAAAAACAAATTTTCCTGAAAAATGCGAAAATTTATGGATAAGATATAGCATGCCAATGTAAAATATGCTATCTTTATTATTTATTACTCACTATAAACATGAGGTGAACAAAAAATTTAATAAGGAACCAACACTAGGGCACACGTTTTAATGAAAAACTTCAAATTTAGCATGGTTTTCTGTTTCAGTATTGACCGCTTCCACAGAACTGCTTGCTTCGATTGATAGCTTTAGTTAATAGAAATAAATAAAATTTACAAAGACAAAAATCATTAAATTTTCTCTTTTTCAGGTTACTCTTCCTACAATCAGCAGAAAAAAAGCAAAGGTTTCTAAATTCTTGTCAGAGAATGTATTTTTGAGATCTGGCTGTTTGACAGATTATGTCAAAGATGACAGCTACATAAGCTTATAATGTATGTTCGAAAATAAATTAATTCATAAAAATATATTTTGTGTATAGTGAAAATAACCTTACAAAATTATATTTCAATAAAAATATTTTCATGTACTTGAGAACATATTAATTAGCATTATATTCATTTGAAAAATATTTTTGATTATATAACATTTCATCTGGAATCTTTTCCCGATAATGAAAAATCTTTCGCATTTGGGTAATATTATTATTATTATTAGCCGTTCAGTCGTTGCCGACTCGCGGAGACTTCATAAGCCAACATTCTCATATATCTTAAGAAATATACATGTATAAGAAATATATGAACGTCAGAATATATTTGAAATTTTCGATGCATTTTCGTACATATTTTCAGTATACTTCGTCAAATGTATTTGTTCCATTTTCAAAGATATCCTCACATCATGTGGGTCAACAGTGAAAATGGGAAATTCCCTGAATGAAGCCACTAAGACTGTGGCATCCAATTCATGCTGGGCTTACATTTCTTGACTTCTGTGTGAAAATATTTGTTACATTTCCCTGACGTTGTTTTAAAAAAATCAATCTTCCCTGATTCTTCCCTAAGTTTTCCACGCCTTTCCAACTTCTCTGACTTTTCCATGTTTTCCAGATTTTCCAGGTCTGGGGGGACCTTATTCATCTGAATATGTTCCTCAAAACTTGCTTGCAGGCAATATATGAAGAGAAGAGCAACTGTGGAACCTTCAGGAAAGATGTTCTTCAATGAGCCAACCTATCAACACTACGCACTGATGATGCTCCAGGAAGGTGTACGGAACAGTGCAACACGAATCAATAATGATTGATGAAGACGCAATCAAATATGCACCACAGCGCCCACTGCCAGACTGACACTTAGCTGCATTGGGCTGCTATTGTGTCATCAAGCCGACAATGATGAAAGTCATAAAGCAAGACTAGTGATGTCAAATGAAACCACTGGGCAGCAGGTGTCACCCACCATTGGACTCAGGCACACTGGAGGCATTCATCATGCCAGGAGAGTGGCACCTTTGGTGACATCTACTTACGTGTCCATGGACGATAATGGGAAATGCGCTGCCAAAGATAACTGACATGGTCTTGCCGTATAAGGCTGCCAGGGATCGAATTAAGCCGGGTATTTTGTAGGGCTGAACATGAACATCTTCTAAATCTGCCTGGAGCATGCTCACGACATTCACAACATCAATACACATAAATGCAAGTGTCCTCACTCACTCATCAACGCGAAGCAGCCCAAGCCGCAAGGGCTAGAGGCTTGAATTTTTGCATGGGTGTTCTTTTTGTGCCAATACCCTCCACTAAGGAAGTATTTGTTCATATGCCCCCTCCAATGGGGCTAAATGTGCCCGTGTATGGTTATGTATATAGTCAAATATGGGGTCTTCAATGCCATATATGCCCATGTATGGCCACATATAAGACCATATATGGTGCTTTGAAAGCCATATAAGTGTATGTATGGCCATGTATAAGACCATATATGGGGTCTTGAATGCCATACAAGACCATTTTTGAGTCATACATGTATATGGCCATGAAAAACATTGTATCAAAAAATTGGAACATATTTTGAAGAGATTGCAAATGTCCAGTGATACTGTTAATACAGATGTATTTTGCAAATCATAAAATTCTGATGAATGGATGTATAGTAAGAATAATGTCATATTATGGTAAAATATCAAGATGTGCATTTCAATAAAATGTCATAAATTGATTGCAGCTTAATTATTTAATGTTTTATATTTTACATATTTATTTCATATAAATTTGGAGAAACGCAAACACAATTATTTACCTTTATACAATATAGCATTTTTATGGATTCAGCTGGTAGAGCAATCACTGATTTCCTAGTCTCAACAATCTTTTGCATGCGAGGCAACTTTGTAATTGTCTCACGGTTTACTAAAATAGGATCATCCATAGTTGTCTCAATTATATGAACAAGTACTAGCACTGCATTGTTTGACAGGTATGCCTAACATACGATTGAACCAAGTAATTTCTCAGCAATGCCACTTAAAACATCATCGTGTGGCTGTTAGTGGTGTCCTCTCGTGAATAATGCTTTGAAGTTAAAATCATGTTCATTGACTTAAACTTATTTTCAAGGGCATTTTTTTATTTTTTCATAGGTCAGTTTAGCAACAACTTCAATCAGTGGACAAACATGGGCGTGTACGAGTATATGACCATATATGACTATGTAGGGTCATATATGGCCATATAAAAGTGTGTAGGGACCAATATGATATACGGTTATATATGAACATATATGATACATGTCCAATTTTTGATAGAACCATACATGTCCCAGCCATATATGATTCCATACATGACCCTATTAAGCTTTTCCACCCAAGGTTAAGCATGATCTACACTTAGGCCAACCAACCATTATATGAGAAGCCAACAATCATACTAATTTCATGGTTAAAGGCCAAATTACTTGCCCCCTGACCTATGAACTTGAATTAGTGCTCGCCCTGTAGAAGATCCTTACATTATTATTGGGCAATCACTTATCAGGCAAACACTGTAAGCCTACGTGCCGTTAGGAGAAGCCTGCTCGTTAGGCTTCCTGGTGGAAAAAGTAGATATGGGCAGACCACAGAAATTGGACATGTATGGACATGTATATGGCCATTGTCATATCAGCTCATATATGGTCAGATACATACATATATGGCGATGTATTGCCAAATACAATTCAATTACAATTATAATTCTACAATTGAAGATCTTGAAATTCAAAGCGAACCCATTGCCAAAAAATGCAGAAGATGACTAGATGTATATAAATGTATAAATTGACACAGTTTTTGCTAACATTTATTAGAAAATTGTAAATGATATTACAACTTTGATAAGATTGCAGCACGGTATTATAGATTTACTTCTAGAAAATTTGGAGGAATACAAAAATAGGCGTGTCTTTATACACAGCATTTTAATATGGCAATAACTGAATACCTAGTCTCAAACATTTTTTGCATGGGTTGCATCTTTGTGGTTGTCTCACGGTTTGTTAGCCAAGGATCATCCATAGCTACATTTTACAATGAAAATTAATTATCAAGAAATCTAATTATAGTTGTGCGAAATTAAATATTTTGCAGTCATACAAGATAAACTTATTGCTACTCAGTTATTACATCCTTTTCGATTGCATCATATGTATAGCATCGTTTTAGATGCATAGCCAGCTGTATATGAAACTGTGTGACCATATATAAAAGTGTATAACATTATATGAAAGTGCATGGCCATATGGGCTAATATGACAATGTTTGACTTATATGGCAATATATATGTTTATACATGTCCAATTTCTGGTCTGGGCATGCATGGAAATAATCATATATATGGTTATATCTATACTTTTTCCACCCGGGCTGTCACACACAGTATCAGAAAAAATTAATGAAAGATGTTATTAGTTTCGTGAGACGTCATTTCCATGCATTGCTAACCTCAAGGTCGGCAATGTATGTTTATCAAATAATAATTAAATGCAGTCACAACCGTCGCAATTAAGTTATTTACCATGTTTCGTTCGCCAGAACGGGACACGCTCCGATGCATAAATGAATAAAATATTAATTAAAAAGCTGAGCCAGCAGCCATTCGCCAGATAACTTCGCAGCCGTGTACAGTCGTGAAATTAACGCTTTTATCACAGTCGCCAGTTTTATACCCTGGAATGCCTTATCTGGCACAGGACCCAGTGGCTGCAAGTGGGGCAATATGGGACACTTAATTTACTTTTTATATCACTGGCAGTTAGTATCAATGCCTAAGTACGTCATAACTTCGGGCGCATAAAATTAATTGACTGGCTGCCATTGCTGGCTGCAGCTGCGCGAGAGATGGCAAATACGTCCATGAAACACTGTACGAACCACCACTGCTAAACTGACTGTAAATTCATTAAATGCCAACGCGAGAGTGTTTACCCAAGCCGTGACAAACTGTGGGAGGATGTCATAGAAATTTTGCGGAAAACACGAAAATGCATACATAGATGCTAAAAAATAATAGGGAAATTTCACAATTTTTTTTCTGTTAAAAATGTAGTTTGGTAATTACATGTACATGTATGTATAAAAAAAATTGTTTGCATCAACGAACATTTTCATGAATAAATCGATAGTTTAAAAACGGGAAATGCACCGGCACCTCAAAACGACAACCAGCCATGTTCTATGACGTCAAGATTTTGCACCAATTGCGATAACATGTATAGGCACATGCCGTGATAATCTACTTTTCTCCCACTATTCCTATTCCCTATTACATTTGGGGTGTGATGCAGAACAGTTTCGTCATCAACATGCCCGACTACCAATTACAACAAATACGTGACTGCAATTTATTACTATGGTGATATAATTTTTAAATTTTGGAATTTTGTGAAAAAAAAAATGGAAGTTGAATGCGAAATTGGTAGCTGTATGTAAGACTTACATGTATGTCTCAGGATAAGAGCGAAACTTAACACTCTGCCCTGTACCGACGTTTTAAGAGTTATTTTACTACTTGTCCACTGCAGCATAACAATATTCTCTACAAATGCGTATAATATTCTCAAAATTCATCATACGAAATTTAATTAGACAAAATTTTCATTCTATGAAAAATAAAAGTATTTTCTGTATCAATGTAACTGTTATGCAACGCAACGTGCGCTTACACTAGGATAGTGTAAAGTTGACATTTGTATTATACTAATTTAAGGCGTGAAAAAAATTTTCCTTTACTTTTACGATTTCAAAAAAATAATGGAATGATCTTGAAAGAACGCTATAGTAAAAATACGAACTGATGGAACTGAAGGACAGCCAATCAGAGAAGTGTCGCTTATCGATTAGGGATTCCTGGTTTTCAGTTGTTGAAAGAAAAATGGCTGACGCCTCGAGCTGAAGCGCCTTCAATGTTTTTTTTTTGTTTAGCTCCTTTCTCTCACCTGTGGCGCTGTATGCGAAATAACAGAATTAGTCAATCGCTAACTGGCGATTGGATTCTATTGGTCGGCGCTTTCAGCCCAGTGACATCACTTCGTGGTTCTACTATAATAAATAGCTCTTGAGTTTCAATATAGAGAAATAGCATTTATACAACATCACATTGCAAGTCGGTAACAGCAATAGTGATGACAACTTTGGCAAAAGGGAACACAAGTTTGTCTAGTATTAAAAAAGTTTTATCCAACAAATGCAAGTTTTTTGACGAATGATTCCATCCATCAGTATCGTTATAATTTTGAAAAATATCCTACTTAGGGTGGTTATCATTAATTCCACCAGATGGCGACCCTTTCGTGCACACGCGCAATATTTGAAACATCACGACAGATCAAAAAGTATGGTAATGTGGTGTTTCTCTGAAAATAAATTGTTTCGCATTTTTCAACTCATTTAAAGAAGCAAAATTAAGAAATATATAACGTATTGAAATAGTTTGATGCTTTTTTCTTGCACAATAAAATGAGCATGATGTGCTTCTTGACTTGCTGAGCTATATCAAAAATTACAATCTCACTATGTCCTTATTCACAATGCAAACGACTCCATTCCGTCCAATAATAATACATGTCTTTTTCAATTAAGAGATTAAAATATATGGAGTAAAGCTAAGCTTTCTGTGATGTTCTGAGGCAAACATGCGACTATTACAGAGCATGATAATGAAACTTGAGGCAAATATTTACATGCCAGAGCTTAGGAAGATGAGTAAACATTCCTATTAAGTACGATTAAACCTGCATGAGATAATGTGCTAGAGGATTTAAACTCCATGTATAGAAATCTCACACGAAGGGAGATACCTCTAATGCACCTAATGCTATTAATTTGCAACTCAAAAAGATTAAGGCATAGCATCTAATTCAACACATGTTTTTGCACTTTCTAAAACAAGTAGATATTCCTTATCTGAACATCTTAAAGACAAGACATCTTCTATAGAATAATGGTATTAATCTTTAACAGGAGTTGTTAAATCTTGTACTAAACCATGTTACCAATATGATTCATATAATTCAAATTTTTTTCATATAATTGTGGGTTAAATTCAACCACTTATTTTTTACGTCAACAAAAATTTCGTCCGTCATTATTAAACTTCTTAGAAATCTCTTAAAAATTCAATAAAATCGATTATTGGGGTTCCATTTTTACATAATAATTTATTAGATTTCCCTTCGTCATTGACAATTCAAAAATAATTCTTAAAAAAGTTTAAGTAAATCCATTACTTCTGGCAACATTATTCAAAAAGCTTTGCACACAATGATTTCGCAACTAACAATATTCCAAGCTATTTTATTCGAATCTACGTAAGGAGAGTAAATTACCATTGTGTCATAGTACAAGTGGTCACAGAGGTGGTCAACATGTACAGGTCGTCTTCATTGAGTTAATGTATTGATTTTCCGGTCAGTTAAAATGTGGTCAATGTAGGGAGGAATTCAACTTTGAAGATTATCCTGTATTGGTAAAAATTTTCAATTTGTTTTCGAAGTTGTCAAAATTCCAGATTTGAAGAGGTAATAAAAAAAACGAGTGTCTCGTTTTGACTACCCAGTTTCAGTGCTTTCTTTTATCCTCTAATGCCTCCTGATTTTTGCATCTATATGACATAGACATATATACATGTTTATTATTATTAGCCGTTCAGTCGTTGCCGACTCTCGGAGACTTCATGAGCCAACATTCTCCATTTTGTTCTGTCGAGCACAGCTTCCTT
>JAQFYZ010004941.1:0-10250 GCA_034695085.1 Cylindroiulus punctatus
TTGTGCAACCGTTGACCAGCGAGACATTTGGTATGTTGTGCCAACGTTATTTGCCAATGTTGGGCCAACGAGTTTAGATTGGCATACCAACATGAATGCAATGTTGGGCCAACACTTTCTGGTTACTAGGGTTAATACACCCCTGCAGCCAAGGTGTCCTTTTCCCTACATTTGGTCATCTTCGTCATCACCGCATCTATGCTCAGAAAGACATTTCCCATCAAAGGTGCATTCCCTGAATTTAAGTGGTCAGCCACTTCCAGTGTCCACTTCGCTTTCGGATGCGTGCACCGGTGAACTGACCAGAATTCCAAATGGAATAATCATCGTCGGTGTACAATGCGTGAATCGGTGCAACCACTGCCTCACGTTCCCGGGGCGTCTAATGTGCCCCCACATATGCGACCCAGGCTTTTTATCTGGTTCAAGCTTTAATGCTTTCGCTCGTCTGACCAATGAAATCCCCCCGGTAAATCCTCGAGCCAATATAGGCAGCCACCATCCATCAATCTCGAGGAAGGTCTCACAACAACGAATGGAAAACAACACGCCGCAGCTTGTTTTCACTCTACTTCAATGAATGTAATTTAAAAACCGATATATCACGATATTCCGGGGAGCCAAATTAATCAAACTAGCTATCACGCTTCGCGCATTCCGAACACAGGACGCATGGATGCCCAACGACAAATCCGTTCACATCATGTTACAAATCAAGACGACAGTCGAAGAAACTGCGCCATGAAACAGGCGAATTTGCACCGCGAAATGATAATCATAAGCGTCGCCTGATATTACCTGACTTCGCAGAGTGCTTTGGTTGCTGTCAAATCCAACATGGCCGCCAAGATGTGCCAATATCAAAATTTAACAGGGTGGCTAGCCGAAGCTTGAATCAAATTTCCCTGACTTTTCCAGACACTTTTTGCAAAATTTTTGGACAATTTTTATCAAGCTTTTTTATGGATCTAATACCAATTTCAAATCAAAAAGGGTAAAGTCGTGTGTATTGCCTACCTCTTTTAAAATCCATGGAGTCATTAAACCATTTGCATACAGTATGTATTTATGTTCCTTTAAATATATTGATGAACCCAAGGCAAATGGCTTTAGTCTTAGCCACTGGTCCCAGAATAAATTGTGCCATAAAATTTTCAGACATGAGGCAAATTTCCCTGACATTTCCATACCAAATCAATTTCCATGACATTTCCAGATTTTCCAGACGGCCAGTCACCCTGATTTAAGCTGACAAAACATACCCATAAATCGAAATGGCATACCCTAAGGAGGTTAGTGATGCCATCATCCAAAATCGTCCATTTCCCACGAATTACATGTAGATGGAAAACAAACTTGTTCAACCACATGCACATTTTAAAGCAACTATTATGTCAGTCTACACCTCAGTTATTTTATGTAACAATACATTTATTCAAAAGGGCATTAACAGGTAGCACTGCAACTAACATTTGCCCAAGTAAAAATCCAGGTTAAACTTTAAAATAATACAATGCCCATGCACAACATGTGCGTATCAATTCTGCTAAAAGTCAGTAGGCTAGCAGTGATTGCCTGCGTTTAGGGGCGGCATTATACAGGTTAGCACATTTTATTAGGATAAACACAAAAGGAGGATATGACAGATAAGACTGGTGCCATTCTTGACTACTAGACTCGTGACTACAAGACTAGAATTCGACCGATACTAAAGGTGTTATTCTTGAGTCTTGACTACTACAATTGTATACTCGTATTTTGCGCACATTCGGAGCGGGGCATATACCGTACTTGTGCCATTTCTTCACATATTTATTAAATTCTGATAAATTTACTACTAAATACAACTGAGCCGAATTTGTAGGGTACTATATTCTTCAGGAGCAGTAGACAAGTGTCATGTAGTAAATCGGCAGAATGGAATCTAGCACTCGTAACAACAGTATACAGCGGTGTACAAATGTTTAGGACCACCAATGGATGGTTAATCTTCTGGATATTGACAAACAACTAATGCTGCAATGCATAAATATGGAATGTGATGTGCAAATATATACATGTTAATGAGAATGCACAATGTATACATGTAAATCTAGAAAAATGCATACATGTCATATTGCTCAAAAGTGAGAGGGTGTCAATGCATACGATGCAAAACCATTCAATTGCCTTTTAGGAGTTAGGTAAAAAATGAACTTTCAATGAGAACCTCTACTGGCAAACTCCTTAGCCACCCTGTAGTCGACCAAACCTATTAATCATTCCGGCGCAAATCGCACAGTTAAAACACTGGAGACGAGAACCATCAGTGCTGAATACTGAAGGTTCTGCACGATTTATACACTCGGGTGGCATTCGGGATAATTAAATGGGAAGCAGAGCAGTTCGCGGTTTAGGAAGTATTCAGCCTTTTTTGGTTGGCAAAGCACGCGTAATCTGAAATCAAGACGAGAAAAAACGAAAAGAGAAAAAAAAACAATGGAAAGGCTGACAATTCGTTATTGGAATTGGATATGTTAAGCACTGCGTCAAAACCAACCTTGCCATACATCACCATCGAATGCACGGTGCGACAGAAGTATTGATGGAGATTTTATCATCAAAGCTCTATGATCAGCAACTTTGATGTCTAAATCATTGCTAATCAAACTTGAGAAGCAAATGCTAAGGGCTTACAATCTATAGATCTGGCTTGAGTAGTACCAAAATGTGCATTTACTTGTTAAGTTTTTGCAATTTCAACGTTCAAAGTTTACCTCAGACTGTTTAATTAGGATGTCTAAGTACATGAATTAAAAAACTCATATCTCAAGTCATAAGTTATAATATTAAAAATCCATGTATTCTTTACATCAAAAGTTTGGAAATTAATTTCGAAATATTTACCCCGTATTGTTTACCTAGATGTTCGAGGTTTTAAATACAAACATCTTCAGGATTGGAATAAGAAAACCATCTCTGCATCTCTGCTTCAATAAAGTTTTTTCTAAAGTAAGCATGTTAAAGTTTGCCTTTGAAACCAATTTTTTTATATTATAACTTGAATTTTAATTGGAAGCAAAACTTTAAAAAGTAGATGTGTATTCATATTTCACAGGTACACTGTAAATGGGGAAAGTGGTTTAGAGGTGACACTTGTTATACAGGGTGTTTCAAAAAGAATCGTCCCATTTAGCGTATGCGTGTTCTATAGTATTCATAGAATAAACATGTAAAATCAGATGATTCTTTTAGCAGCACACTGTACTACGGAACAGTCCCTCCACTTCAAGCGTGAATAAAATACAGGGTGTTTCTAAAAAGAATCGTCTGTTTTTGTTTATATCATGAAAACTAATGAACACACAGACACTAAACCGGTTGATTCTTTTTTAAACACCCTGTACTACTGGCGTGCAATTCCCATTTTTATCGAAATTAGACTTTCGAATGAAAACGACAAGGGCCCTCACAAACCGTAGCAAATCAAAATGGCCCCGTGCCTCCCCCTTGAATTTGCAGTTGAAAAAATCCACGCACTCGGTGTTTGTTAATAAATTTAGCCTGTTTGAAATATTAATAAAAACCGCCAAACCTAATTTCCTCGCCGACGTCTCCAAAATTGGAGGAAACTCGAGGGGCTCGACACAATTGTCAAATTGGTTTAGGCGACAAAATTGCACAAATTCCTTAAACACCGAGTACGTTGCCAAATATCGATTGCAGCCTGGGAGCCTTCATATCTCCTATTTATTAACAACTTTTGAAGCCATTGCCCCCAAGATTATCCAAGAAAGACCAAGAAAGGCAAGCCAGGATTACGCAGGGGCCCTAATGACACGACTCCTTAAATAAATCCCATTCAAGCAACGAACATCACGAAATTCATAATTCCCTCATTAAAAAAGATTAAATCTTGGATGGCGTTCAATGGATGGCGAATTAATTTCGAATCGAAAACTAGTGTAAGTGGATTCCTATGTGGAGCTTAATTATTTTCACACAATATCAGCATGAAAAAAGCCGAGAAGAGGGAGATAAAAACGAGATGTGAAAGCATTTCGAAATCACCAAATTCGATTCATTTCACCCAAAATGTCTAATAAAAAGCCCCATATTGAGGCCCTACAAAAACGCGTTTTCCTGAACCATTTCCACTTAATGGCCTTTACGGCAGTAAAGGGCAAGGCAATGACGAACAAATTGCTATTCATGCGAAGGAGTGTAGCATGAAAAAGTTTCTTAATCCAAATCATACAGCAAGAAATTTTCGCAGCATGTAAAAGCGTTGCAGTTATTTGTAAAAATATGCCAAATTTGCAGCCAACACATTTTTCAAAAGGGTAGATGAGCTCAGCGATTTATTACCACCATTCAGTGTTAAGTGCAATTTAAAAAGAAAATTGAATTCAAGAAATTTCCACTCAACCAAACTTGTTAAATACAAAACTAGTTGACTTTTTTTAACAAAATATAATAACTTCCATTCAATCAGTTTTTTTAAATTATTTTGTAATGAGGGTAAAGGACTTCACGATTACCCAGAAAACTGCCCAATTTGTTGGAAAGTGCAGCATTACATGTATGTACATAATACATACACTGTAAAAACAGTTAATTAGCTGTCGATGATGATGTTGTGTTAATGTTAATTGTTGTGTGAATGTGATGTTGGTCTACGCAACCGAACCTGTAGAGGCTATAGTAAATACAAAGTGCTGTAAAAAAAGCTGATAATGACATGTGAAATTGAAAAACATCAAAACTTATCAATGTGACAGAACCGTGGATGTGGATAATCACAGAATGTTCAGTTTTTCATGAGTGGCTAGGAGTGAACTTTGAACCACATAGCAATCAGTTGTTGTAAATTTACTACAGATAACGAGCACTGTGAATATATATATTACATGATCAGTGATACCAGATGCCATCACAAAGTTTTGCAATACTATCCTTATTTTTACAGGGTATACACACATTGTTTCACCAATCTCATCCATAATGCCCCAGAGGGAACTCAAACTTGGGTCATACAAATTTTAGCAAGTTCTGCTTTTCATCGTCTTTAAGTAATATATGGGTTCTGTTGGGTCTATTACAGGCACTGAAATTAACCCAACAGATTTTAGTCATTTTCCAATATTTTACTGCGAACAAATCCTCACACCAAGCCCTTTGGGGGGAAATTCGGCACATTCGATTCCGCAGTAATGTGATACTCGAGGTTTCAATCTTCATTAATTCACCCAGGGATACACAGGCCCTTCATCCCCTATCTGATCTCACTGGAAATGCAGCAGCCCGCTTCTCGGAGTGTCATTTTCCATTTCAGAAGCGATTTTCAATCATTATTTACTGCCAGATGTAGGCCCAGAATCGATGCACCGGAACGAATGGATTTATCCCGTCGAGTTATAGGAATGAGAGATAAAAAAGCCATTTGAATAATGTTAAAATAAACTGATGATATTTGGAATGGGACGCATGCAAGATGCATGAAGTGCAGGCGTCAGCATCTGCCACATCCTCAGAAGTCATGACTGGTGTTGGTGAAGGTGTATCGAACTTGCAAACTCATAAGGTCCTCACAACAAACGTATACTGACAAATGGATGTAACATAAACGACGAATTGCTGGCCATCATTCTCTGATGGCGAGTCTTTCAATGCCATCCTTATATGGGAATGAAGAATGCATCGAAATTATCGTGGCCGAGTACACTGTATATGATGACATTAGTGGTTGCACCACCTATGGTTGCATTTTAATGCTGCGCCCACAAAATCCTTCATTAGTATGTAGAGAGCACGTTGCGGTTGGTGGAAAAATTATTATAAAACCATTGCAGATAGCGTTATTTGGTATGCTCAGCATGCCCTAAAAGACTGGTAATAAAATGACATTATAGCCGATATAATTCCAATTGGGGGCTGAATAAATTATCCTAACGTGGTTGTCTGCGAGGCTGAAGGCCAATTGACCCATATTGCATCAAGTTTTCTCCGACAAGCAAAGGACCTTTGACCACCAATTAACATTTGCGTTGCACCAACGTCAGTCTTGACATGCATCGCATTGGTCCTTGGATCTCAGCTATTCTTGCCGCTTTTGGTTAAAATCTTCAGAATCCCCATGGATTACAGAGTACAGGGTTCCGCCAGAAATTTCATTGAATTCCCTGAATTTTCCAGGTTTCGAAAAAATTTTCCGGAAAAATGCGAAAATGTGACTTGCATGTGCCAATGTAAAAATGCTATATTTATCGTTCATTGTCCATTAGAATGCTATATTTATCGTTCATTGTCCATTAGAAGGTAAACAAAAACAACATAATAAGGAACCAGCAATACATCACACATTTTAATAAAAAATTCAAATTTAGATAACTTTTTTTTAAATTTTTGTTCCATTATTGATCGCTTTCACTGAATTGCTTGCAGCAATTGATAGCCTAAGTTAATAGAAATAAAGATTTATCGAGACATAAAAATCATCTAAATTTTTCTTTGTCGTGTTTTTCTTCTTACAATCAGCAAAGGTTTCCAAATTCTTGTCAGAGAAGGTATTTTGAGATCTGGTTGTTGTTTGACAGATTATGTCAACAGTGAAAATGGGGAATTCCCTAAATGAAGCCATTAAGGCTTTGTGGCATCCAATTCAAGCTGGGCTGTGTCATTTCTTGACTTCTGTGTCATGAGACTTGTTACATTTACCTGACTTTAAAAATAAATAAATCTTCCCTGACTCTTCCAGGCCTTTCCAACTTCCCTGACTTTTCAATATTTTCCAGGATTTTCAGGTCTGGGGGAACCCTGAAGAACTTATTCAAAATGCATTTAATGTCGTAGAAGTAAGCACTAAGCCACCAGATGCGGGTTAGATGACTTGCTTTAAGTCAATCACGCTTCAAAACTCCCAGAATACCCCGCTATGAAAAATGCAGCACGGATTTTGGGGGAAGTCAAATATTAAAACTAAATACATTTACAGCATTTTCCACATACTCAAGTCAAGTAAAGCTAAGCAAAACAAGTTTGCAGACATGAATTAAGTTATTGTCAATTCTGCATGTAAACATATATACCAAATTATATTGAACTTAGTGCAGTTTTGACAAATGAATCGCCGAAAAGAAAATACATATGTATATCAAATACGACTAATGAGGAATATGGAAATCTGCACAAAAGTAAGTTGAATAATATCAGCAATGTTCAATTTTATGCACAAGAAATTAACGTTGTCATTTAAGCAATTCGTCATTCGAAGCAACTAAGCAGAAGGTACACTATGCACAGGTACGTCTTCCAACTGCATTCTAATCAGATTCCAAATCATTGCATTAAGGACTTTAATGGAAATACAAAGGAATTGTATTAAGTTGGAAAATAGATTACTTCCCATCTATATGCATTCACGCATCGGTTGATTAAGCGTAAGCCTTAGGCGTAAATTTGCTGTCTACCAGTTAATCTGACGAAGAAGAAATCCCTACTTGTATCCATTTAGCGTGTGCTAGATGGAAAAGGTTCAAAAAAATCTAGTTTCTAAATTGAAAAAAGCAACATTCCCAGATAGATGGCTCCATTCCGGCAGCCACAAGCATCTTTGTTTTAGGATTAATCCTCCAAAATGGCGGAGGAAAAGATCTCTTCACCAGATTCATTGAAAAAAAATCACACACAAAGACAGCTGTATTGTTATAAAAAATGACAAAACTAAGTGCAATTGAATGCATATGCTTTCATTTTTTTATGATTCCGATGTGTGTGCATGCGAGTCCCACCATTAACTTTGTCCCAAAAATTAGTTGCAGCTAAAACTTACAAACTGCAACTTAGTTATGCGACAATGCCAACTAAAAACTGAACTGTAGTTAGTAATACGCAATTAAGTAATGAAATAAACTACATGGAATTTACTTTTAGTTTGAATGAACAGCTAGTTATTTAGTTGAGACAAATCAGTTATTATGACAACTAACAACTAATTAGCTTTTTCGAAGTTGTTGGTTGACAACCAACAATTAATTCTAGAAGAGGTTGAATCTATTAAATCAACAACCTGGCTGGGGGTTGAGGGAGCTGGTTTTAGATTTACCACAAACACAGGATGTCACGTGCTCATCTCAAGTTAAGCCTGTTCGCAGAATTAACCTAAAAGCCAGCAACCTGCGTTGACTCATTTGGCTAGGTGTCTTGAATCAAGTAACCCTCATGCAGATTTTCAAATCCCGTTTTCAACTCGGGTCACCGAATCCATGACAAAAGCTTTCTCAGATTAAGGTAACTTAACCTGCATGTAAACATGCTTATATTTTTATTTAGGGTTCCAAAACGCCGAAGGTCAAAAGGACAAGGGAAAACTAATAGTGTGGCTACTTTCAACTACCTCCTAACCTCATCAGCACAGGGTCCTAGATATAGGTCCTGAACTAATTTCCAAATGGAGTTATTCTTGATTAGCTGTTACTATTTTTAAACTAATCTTGTAAATGTTGGCAACCTAGCTTATAATGTTACATTTAAATAGTGGCAGCCTAAAATATCACATATCAAAGGACTTCTTAAAAGATTTTAGATATTTACATAGTGGCAGTTTAAAATATTATTTATTAATGACTTAAAAGATTTGAGGTAATACATGTATGTTTGGTTGAAAACTAGTTTGAATGGGTGTTAAATATGCAGTAACGTTTGTTAAAGGAGCTCCAAAAATATTGAAGAATTTTGGATCTGAACAGAATTCGTCCCATAAGCAAAACTCGGAATCGAACTTCCATGCTGGCTTTACGGGCCAATAGATTCACGATTTAATGCAAGCTGAACTATCATTGAAGATGTTACCCCAGAGCACGATAAGCGATTTTTCAATATGCCAACACTGACCATGCACTTAAGAGCCTCCATTTCCCCCTGGTCTTATTTACAGAAGCAGAGATTGTCGGAACGCTAAACTGGAACATTCAATACCAGTTCGCATACAAAATATGCCGTAAATCGATTCTTAAATGGCTTCGTTTGCTTATTTTAAGTGGTTTGGTGTCGAGTGCATTAGCCCGAGTAAAAGTTTTCAGACGTTTTAAAGTTACGAATCACCTGAAGGCCGAATTTGACTGAGTAAACCCTGGTGGTAAGCTATGGTCAAATACAGCTACAGACATAAAATGTGCCTTTATCGGTCAACCGCTGTTTGCTTTGTGGTGGTCGTCAACTCCATAGTCCCAAAGCGAAATGTTACTTCCCTTACGGCTTGGGAAATGCCAGAGCTAAAGAGTGCCTTACATGCATGCAAATTCTTGTTCACAATTTAACTAGTCGAACCTCGTTATAACAAACGCCAAGGGGATGGGAAACTTGTTTGTGATATTGCGATGTCTGTCTCTCTTAGGAAGCTTTCATGGCTTTTTATGACACCTGACAGATTTTACCAACTGAAATGACATAGCTTTTACCACGATAGTACTTCTGTCTTCTACTGCACAGCAGAATTACAATTAAAGTCGGCTTTATCGAAGTGATACCACACAATAGAGTAATAACAACATTTTCAATTCAATCAACCCCAACTGGCGCAAAGAACAAAAGTAGTTTTTACTGTTAAAACCTTCCAGACCCGTTATAATTATTGCCTCAGCGTCCCCATCCCCGAAAGACATGACGATATTATGAAAATTTGCCATTTGATATAAAGAGTCATTTAGTATTGTGGGATAGTGAAGGGATCAGCCGAACTGTTCATTATATGAATGTTCATTATACCGAGGTTCTAATACATGAAAGGTATAGGCATTTTGGCGGGAACCAGCCACTCTGTTTGCTATATCAAGGTGTTCGTTATATAAAGGCTTCTTATAATGAGGTTCGACTAATACTAGTTATCCAATTGGGCTCCGTGCTTGGAAACATGCAAAATATACAGAATGTCTGATTATCTGCACAAGTGAATTTAAATACAAAAGAACACCGTGTGTTCACGACTCCGAATGGCTGTTAAATCGCGTGCAAAAATCTCGTCATAGAGTCATCTGTTTCCGCCTGAAAAATAGGCTAGTTGCATGGAAATGGCGTCCATAAGTCACGCACAGCCATTAACCAATATCACATCAGTTTGAGATTGCCAACCCCTGGAAAGCTAAGACTTCCAGCAGATACTGTCAGCCTCCTAAAAGCAGGCATAGACTGCTAGCCCCTAAAAGCAGGCAAACACTGCCAGCCCCCTGAAAGCAGGCAAACACTGCCAGCCCCCTGAAAGCAGGCAAACACAG
>JAQFYZ010004942.1:0-10249 GCA_034695085.1 Cylindroiulus punctatus
TGGATGCCGTACACCGGGCAAGACAGCTTGGAAGCCAGCGACTCTAAGGCTATCGTTACCCCCTCGATCGGATGGACGATGAACAACGGTGTACCCTTGGTTATCGTGTTGAGAGCGACTATGTCTTGTTTGGGCACCAAGTTATGGGCATCGTACCTGGAAGTGGAATCAGCAAGACATATGTCAGCAAGGCTAAATGGGTAGATGTACACGTATCTAATGAACAGTAAGGACTAGAGCCTTGAAACGTTGCGAATGAGCCTGCGAAACGCTGTTTAGCAATGAAAAACTCGACTAGCTCCATGATTGCCAGTCTCGTACAGTATGTCCATGAAACAAGTGGATCCTTCCTACCTCTGTACTTTTTCCACAACTTCTTCTGCTGCTGCCTTCTCCGGAGTGGCTGCTTCGCCGGAAGCAGCCTCCTCTCCACTGTTTATGACGTGCAGCATTTTAACTTTTAGTTGACGGATGTCGTTCATGGACAGCAGGGTGTTGAAGTCTCGCTCCAGCGTGTGCTTGATCTCGACGCCCATCAGCGAGTCCATGCCCAAGTCGCCAAGCGTCAGGTCCGGGCTCATGGTGGTTGCATCTTTGATGCCTGTAAGAACCGGTAGAAAAAAAGATAATGGAACCATGTTAAGGTGCTACATCATGGCTGGTTCATCTGTTGACACTCACTCACCGAGAATGTGAGCTACGGATTCTATGAGGCTTTGAGATTTTCCGGAATCGTCTTTCGAGGACCCTTGACGCTCCGCCAGCACGTAGCTGGACACAACCGGGTGCGGCTGGTTGAGGAACGTGTCCATCGTGCTCATACAGGAAACCATCCTCTGGGGCAGCGTGCCACCAATGACCTGGTCGTTGCCACCCATGCTCTCGACCACGAAGCCAACATCTCCGATGGCACCCCACTGGATGGCCAGGCCTGCGAAGAGAAAAATGTCAAAATGATGGTTCAACCAGTTGTGGGCCATAACATGACTTGCATCCGAAGCGTTACCTGGAAGCCCGTCTCTTTTTCTCTGCTCGCATATTCGCTCCATGACGGAGTTGGCGAAGCCGTAGTTTGCCTGGCCGGCGTTTCCGCGGCCGCAGCTTACTGAGGAGAAGACCACGAAGTAGTCCAGCGTCGGACACAGCTTGCGGCTGGCCTTGTCCAAGTGGTGGGTCCCGTTGACCTTCGGGGTGCAAACTGTGATGAAGTTCTCTACTGTTTGGTTCTCCATGAAGCCGTCTTTCAGCACCTGCAGGGGGAACACCAAGATGTGTCTTAATTTTGGGCGATCTTGAGGAAACAGCAGAATCTCTGGGTTTATCTTTCAAATGTTCCTAATATTGTGTGCCAATCGGTTTCTGATGGACAACTGCTGATTACTTAGTCTTACCATGGCTAAGTTAAAGATGCCTCCAACGGGCCCTATCTTGCTGGCCTCAGTCAGGAGTTTCACGGCGCCATCTTGCGTGGCCACGTCGCTCATGGACACCGCAATGTTGACGCCACGCTCTTTCCAAATCCTGACGCAACGGGACTGATATCCGTTTCGGACTCCCGTACGTGAGCTGAGCAAAATTTTCTTAGCGCCGCGTTTCACCAGCCAATCGCACAGCTCCAAGCCGAAGCCGCCGAGACCACCTAAGGGGCACAGGTTGCAAAATTATAATATGAAAATTTCAGCTTTTTTATCTGTGTTTGCGAAAGGGATTGTCCTCACTCACTGACTCAGACTAACTGGCTTCTATCGAGCCCAAATTAAGTAATGGTAATTGTGGTAAATTGAGTTGCGGTAATTAACTTAAATTAAGTTGCAGTAAATTGAGGTGCATCGCCCAAGTGGTACTGCCAATTGCATCTGCTTTTATAAAGTGTTGTGCCCAATGTAAAGGTATTCAAATGGTAGAAAGGTACAAAATGGTAGAATGGTATAAAATACTACGTATAAAGCCCCACCGGTGATGATGTAAGACTTCCTCGGGTTGAAGTACGTGCGAGCGATGCACTTCACTTTCATTGGAACCGGCACCATGATCCTTTGCGGTTCTTCGTCGCGGATCTACAAAAGTGTCGGATGTTTAGGTCATGGACAACTTTGAACCGGAGCTGATGCTGATTGAGAGATGTGGTAACTAACCTTTACGACAACCTTGCCGATGTGCTTCCCGCTTGCAATGAAGCGGAAGGCGTCCTCCACCTGGTCCTTCTCGAAGACGGTGGTGGGCAAGGGCCTCACCACCCCTGACCTGATTCCTTCCGACAGCATGTTGGAGACCTCCTGCATCCTCGACACGCCTCCACACAGCAAAGTGTCGAGCAGGATGCCGTGAAACGAAATGTTCCTCAGGAATATGTCCATGCCTGGAATTCAATCAAATTGAAATATTTCCATGACTGGAGTTTAATTACATTGAGCAAGAATGCCATATGATGAGGCCGTAGGATCTCAGTGACACGAAGGATCCAATCCTTACCTAGTGGAGTGTTCTTCAACAGATCAAACTTCCCGATTTCCAAGAATTGGCCATGTATGGCCAGCAGGCGGACGCTGGCCATGAGCTTGTCTTCCGCCAGGGAATTTAGCACCACATCAACACCTTTACGAATAAGTTCAGAATGAACATGCTTGGCAATTTCGTGTGATTAGTTGCAAATATGATTAGTTACCTCGGCCGTTAGTTTCCCGCAGCATGTGCTGCTCGAAAGACGTGTCCCGAGAGTTGGCGAAGTTTCTGTCCTTCAGCTGTGGGAACAACTTCTTGAGGAAGTCTTTTTTTTCCTTGCTGCCTGTGGACATAAAAGAGAAGAAGAGAATTAGCCACAATAAATTTTTCTGTTATTAGTTCTGTTTGCCCCGAATGGACAATGTGTCCATAAAATGTGGTTAGTGTGCGTCTAACTGTACGTACTGACTGTTGTGAAGACCTCACATCCGTGGCTTAAAGCCACCGCGATGGCCGCCTGCCCAATTCCACCGGATCCGGCATGGATCAGTACGGTGGCGCCCTTCTTCAAGTTTCCTCGTACAAAGAATGCGTAGTACACCTGCGTTAATTTCATTAAAGTGAAATCCGTGCAGTTTGCTAGTGGGGTGCTTCTGACTACTTGCTTTCTGCAAGGCAACTTTATGGTGACTAGTTTGGCTTACTCACCGTTAAGTAAACTGCGGGCACCGTGGCTGCTTCTTCCATGGTCCAGTTGTCCGGAACTGGGAAGCAGCAAGCGGGATCGATGGCCAGCATGGTGGCCATGGCCTTCGCGTCAACCATGCCCATTATGCGACGACCAGTTTCATCTCTTCCAGCATATTCCAGCCCCAGCACGCAGTCTGCAAAGGCCTGGTCACCTATTTTCAGAAGCATCGTGCGGGCAAATTATTGAAATTTGCAACACATTGTCAAATTTCCTTAGATAGTTTTTGATTTCTACCTGGAAGAGCATCTACGGTCAGTTTTCCGGTGGACATCATGGCGTCTCTGAAGTTGAGGGCCGAGTAGTACACGTGACACAGCGCGGCATCCTCCTTGACGTGGTGCTTCAGAGGAGAATCAATCCACCGAAAACTCGAGAGGTCGCCGATGGTCAGCATGTTGACGTACGAGTAGATGCTTTCCACAGTTGCGTTTTCCGTTTCTGTGAAAAATTCAACTTTTGTAATAAGATGATCCTGAGAATTAAACAAAATACTTCCGAGGGGCCCAACTTTCGACTTTGGTTGTGATTGTGTGGTTTATGACATTTAGATGTGGGTGGGGACAGGTTCTGTTGTTCGTTTCGAAAGACAAAATGCAAATTCATTCTCTAAAATCAGCAACTTTACTTTTGTTTGAACCGAGATTTCATTCACCACCAATTCATGTAGATCATATTTCTTAAATTGTGTTCTGCAAACACGACATCAGTGGATTGTGGAATGGGTAAATTGGTGCAGCTTTTGGGACCCTCGTTACAAGTTGTGAAATAACAAATAGGCTTCCGGCACGTGAGCTTTTATTCGTCAAAAGGACTAGCCCGTCAAAAATGGGCGTGGGTGTTTGTAACCTGCCAATTAGAAATCACAACTGCCGAAATCGCAACCGTTCAAGCCCCGTAACCTACCGTGTTTCAGCGGTATGTGGCGGTATGTTCCCCAGGCGCCTTCACGGAATACGTTCATCACCAGGTCCTTTTTGACTATGTCCCCATAGGTGCTTTTCAGCGCCTTTGCCGGGTCAGTTTCGAACTGCTTCAATTTGCTGGCCTCCAAACTGGCATTGAAGATGCATCTACAGGCCGGAAGAAGAGCCGAGGTGTAAAAGGTAAGCAAGACTTTGCACTTTGGGAAGTGATGTGATCCACATACCTGATTTTGGCACCGCCATCTTCTTGCCGAAGACAGTTGACCATGCCGATGATGCCATTGGTGGGGCTGTCGTGGGCCACCAGCCACACACGCTCATCAGCGCCCATATGCTGCGCTTTCTCCAGCTGCGACTTGATTTTTTCCACCCACTTCTCGTAGCGGCCTTCCTCCACCGTGACCACGGACACGCCCGAATCCGCGTCCCGAACCTGCACAAGACAAGAGTGTTCAAACCGGAGAGCCAGAAAACAAGCCTGGACAAGTCGCAGTCATTGATTACCTTTCTGAGCAGGAACAACGAGGACAAGATGCCATCGGCTTTCTCGCACACGAATTCCAGACCTGCTGCATGGAAAGCCTTCAGGAGGACGTCACGCTGCACCTTGGGCGGCTGGACATCGTGGAAGGCGTTCAAGAACTGCTCGGGCAGACAGTCCTTGGTCCGCTCCAAGAACAGGAGGAAGCCTCCTTCTCTCACGGATGTTGTTAGGTTTCGGAGACAAATGTCCAGAGCGTTAGCGTTTGATGCCAAAACGCCATTGCCGAACACAAGGTGGGCTTCGTGCGCGCTCTTCGGAGCCGCGTCTGCCGTGAAGTCCCAGTTGGCGGACTTCGCGCTGTGGATATCCAGATCTGAGCTGCTCAGACTCTCGGGATTGGTGTCCGTTGCAATGCATTCCACCTGGAAAGAAAAAAATTATTTTAAAATGATTAAGTCGTGCCCACGGGTGCAGCCCCAGACATCGCTGGTGTATTATATTGTATGACCGTTGACACTGACATACCTGAATCTGCGGCTGCGAAGTTATAAGAGCAACAAATCTGGGGAACAGGTTTCCTCTTACGGCTCCGGCTTCCACAATCTTCAGTTTTCCCGTCGCAGCGTTCTCCTGGACCAGGTCCAAACACGTCTTGACTATCCTTCGGTCGAGGAGAGCTCCCAGCAAACTGTCCCCGTGGAGTTCGAGCCGTCTTTGGTCGAGCATGTTTGTGACGTTCGCTTCGAAAGCGCTGTCCAACTTCATAGTGAAGATGTTATACAAAACCTAAAGAAAGTGCCATTGGTTGAGCCCAGGTTTTCTTCTATGATGAATGAACCCAAAATATCTATAAATTATGGTTGAGGGGCCACTTATTTTTAACTGGAGTGCTAACCGAAGGACATTAAGTACCAGAAATAAATTTTGGCCCAAGTTAAGATTGCTATTAGTCCGAATTCAAAACGTGTGCAGAACAACGTAACAAATGATGATCTCTGCACGTGAAAATCACGCACAATGTATGGTTAATTATTTATTTAAAGTTACAGCAATTGATGCTTCATGCAAAGCATCAGTGCTCTGCAGCTGAGCATCCTGTAGTAGAGGTATATTTCAAGATCAAATCAATCATTACACATGCATCGTATTTCAAATTTAGTTCTTTTGGGGGCATCAGCTGTAATAGGATATTGTATAACTCCATGTATGCAAAAAATATCTGATTCCATCCCAAACATAACCACAAAAAAGACATTAGACGCCGCACTTTTGGCCCAGGAACTACCAGGAACTATCATTGTATGGAACAAGCTTAGAAAAACTTGTAAACATATTGGGGTGAGCTTTTTTGCACTGGGACTGAGTGATTTTCATATACAGGTTATTCCTTCTGTTAACATATTGGCTGATCGCTACTGATATTGATCCCCAATCCTCGATGGTTTTCATCTTACTTTTAGGAGAGTCGCATTCAAACTGGTTTGCGACAGGTACTCCTCCACCACCTGGTCATTGACTGCCGACGCGATGGGTCGCTTGGCAATGCGGGCGAAGAGTTCTTTGTTGGACAAGTATGCCGTGCCCTGCAAGGACAGCTTCTTGCTTCCCTGGATTATGTAGTCGGTGCAGAGGTCTGCGTAGTGCTTGATCTGCTGCTCGGTCTGCTCCCGGCTGTTCAGACACCTTCACGAACAAAGCGACACATGAGTGACACGGTGGTTCTAATGGCTGCGTGTGACGAGAACATGTGTACGGTACCTTGTCTCCACAAAGGGCACGAAGTGGTGCTCCTCCAGCACCGGCGCGCTTTGCTGCAGTGGACGCCGTGGTGCGGCGCTGGACTTTATTCCCTTGAGCACGACACCACCTGACCTGCAGATGTTTATGACTTTGTTCATCTCAACTGGCACGTGTTCGCCTGGAAATCAGCGAACAATCACTTGCTTCATCATGTCATCAACATATTTTGTGCTTGATAGGCTATTCTTTGCATCCCTTACCTCCACCGTGAGACACAATGGCCTTGCTGTGCAGCTCCGGGTTGATTCTGATTTCCTCGATCCATGTTGGCAGCCGCAAGACACGGCACGTCAGTTCCACCATCCAGAACTGCAAGACCGCGTCAATGTAGGTCACCCAGTTGCCGTCCCACCGTAGCTTGCCGCGCGTGCCTGGAAGATGCAGCAATGGAAGTCGGTACAAAAATTCGGACCATTTCGGACCCCAAAGATAGGTGTTATGAACGTGCAACCACCTTTATTGTCTGCCTCCAAGATTGTCTGGAACGTGGGGCCGAACTCGTAGCCGATCAGCCTCATTGCCTTGTAAATGTCGCTGCTCTTCAGTGTCAGGTATTCGGTCGAAGGGGCATCGGTTATGATGGCTTGGTCACCACCTTGCTGTTTCGGCTTGTCCTGCTCGTAGATCCTGCCAGTGACCAAAACGCTGCCACCCTCGCTGATCTCGAACTGCCCGCCAGCAGCCACCTGGCTCACCAGGATCTTGACCGTGCCGGTGCTGGGCAAGATGGTCGCCCGGTGCAGCGTCACATCCTCGAACACCACCGGCATGGTGTTGTAGTCCCTCCGCTTTGTCCGGGCCAGCGCCTTCCATGCCAGAACCTAAACAGAAACAACTTTAATAAATTGACCTTCTAGGGTCTGTGTGGCTGGAAAGCCTAATCTATAAGCAGATACAAATGAAGAAACTAGGGAATTCAAATGGACCTATGGGATGCAAAAGCCTGTTTCCAATTAACCTTGCCAGGCCATTTCCACCAATCAAGCTAACCATGTGTTCTGGCTGCATGCATCATGTGTATGGCTGGAAAGCCTAATCTATTAGCTGATCCTCTAATTGGGTGCAACTCAGTTTCTTCTCTCATTGTGCTAGTGATTTTTTAATGGTACGTGTGGTAGCACAACTAACCAGATATCCAGTGGCTGGATAAATGACCCTTCCCTCAATCGTATGCCCGACGAGGTAGTAGTCGTCTGACTCGGCAGACGAAATGTCCACTTCGGTGATCATGTCAGGTCCGTAGCCACGGCCTGTTCGCACGAACTGGTCCACCGTGGGTACGTACCACGAGTGTGAATGGTCCCACTCGACGATGGATGAAATCATGGGGGTACCTCTCGGGACAGGAAACTCCACGGCTGGATACAGCTTGCTCGCGTCTATGTCCAGTCCCCGCACATACATTCTGCAAGAGTTTTGTTGTGCGTTAACTGCGGTGGCAATGGAATATGATTTATTTGAAACACTACTTACTTTCCTAAGCTGCTTAATAAATAGTTGTAGCTGTCGGGTTGACCTCGCTTCATGAGACCAAAAAGCGTGCACTCCGGGCCCAGTGTGCGCTTTAAGATGGACTGCATCAGGGCGTGAGGTGCGATCTCGATCACGATGGCATCTTTGGGCACGTGTTGCATGGCGGAGTGGAAGAGCACGGGGCTCATCAAGTTGTTGGCGTGATACGCTGCCGAGCAGGTTTGCGCCAGCGGGGTGTCCCATCTCGATTCCGGGATCGAAGAACAGATCCACCGTGAAGTCCTCGGCTTGGGGTTGGGAATGACCTATGCAAAAACATAAAGCCGTCAGCATATGAGTTGACATCTTGTATTTTGGGAAAACTATTCAAAATCGATTTAGATGGGTATCAGATTTGGAAAAATACTCATTTAGGTGCTTAATTACAAATGACCTTGGCATGAATCCTTTGCCAGTCATCTGAAATTGAAGAAGTGAGCCTGTGTTTCACATCCTTACCTTCTCCAGTTCCCTTCTCAGGTTTGGCCCAATTTTCTCCATGTAGTAACTGTGGAACGAGATGTTGGAGCAGTTCACTTCCTTCGCGAACTTTCCTTTCTCCTTCAGCTCCTTCACGAAGTCGCGGACTGGCTTTGCGGGGCCGGATATGGTGACGCTGTCCTCAGCGTTATGGCAAGCTGGAACAACTCCTGGGGGACAGAGTGCCTCCGCCTCCTCCCATGTCAGACCTGAAGTGGATAGTTTTTTGAGACGATTAACAGGTGGACCTTTAGGTAAAATTTTGAAAGTGTTTCGCATTCACTCACCGACTGCAGCCATGGCTCCGGCATCCAGCACGGTCGTCTTCACCAGGTAGCCTCTGTAGAACGCAGCGAGGATCATCTGCTCCTCGGTGAAGCACCCATCGGCGTAAGCGCATCCTAACTCACCGACAGAGTGGCCGACTATGCCATCGGGCTCGATCCCAACGGCTTTCATTATGTTCGTGAGGGCGATCTGAAATTTGTGCAGTGGAGTATAATTCACTAAATGGCGGATTTGATGACATTCCTTAATTTTAAGAAACTAGTGCTAGTGGGCTTACCTGAACACACGCGATGGTTACGAAGGAGTTGAGAATCTCCTCCCAGGTGGCATCGGTGCTCTCCATTATCAGCGAGTACATGTCGATGCCGTGCGGCTTCAGGATGTTGTGGCATCGCATGACAGTGTCGCGGAATATGGGCATCTTCATCAGGTCTCGGCCCATGCCGGCCCACTGGCTGCCCATGCCGGGATACACGAACCAGATGGGAGCCTTGCCCTGGGAGTTCCGCTGTTCGCGAAGATAAATGGAAAGGGTTAGGTTTAAGGTAGGCCAAAAAAAACGATTTTGAAAATTCGAAGATTTCGAGATTTCTTACCCCAACTTCCTTTATGGGGGGGTTGCTGTTCAAGATCGTGTAGCCTCTGAATGGATGGATGTTGAGTGGTGTCAGCGAAGGGTCGGCGAGAAGGCCGTACAGGTTGTGGTCATCCACGTGGTCTTCCATGAAGGACATGGCCTTATGGACGCTCGATTCTGTTCGGCCCGAGAAGTTGAACAGTTTCGGCCCCTCTACAATGACCGGTGCTACGCTGTCCTTGTGCACCGGGTTTGGCTTCAGGATTACGTGCGCGTTGGCACCGCCGAACCCATAGTTACTAATGGCCACCAGTCCATCCTTGAACGGAGTGTTCTCGTTGACCACCTTCAGCCTACCGTCCGTGAGGCCCAGGATTCTAGGGTTTGGGGAGTTGAAGTGAAGATTTGCCGGGATCATGCCGCCTTCCATACTTATCACCATCTTGGCTATGGAACACATTCCTGCAGGAAGGAAATGGTTGTCAAAATCAACATCTCATACAGCTCATACATGCGCTGTTCAATGTCATTAAGACCATTGAGCTTAAATGACCTTAAATCCATTGAAACTCACCTGATGCAGCCTCTGCGTGCCCCATGTTGGACTTGACCGAGCCGATGAGCAGTGACCCTTTCCTGTCGCTGCAGAAGAACTCGACGACATTGTTGATTTCCTCGTAATCTCCGGCAACGGTTCCAGTGCCGTGAGCTTCTAGGTAGGTGAGTTCGTTGGGATTTACCCCGGCTTCGGAGTACACCTCCTCGACCAACTGCCGCTGCACGGCTCCATTCGGATACGTCAACCCTTGGGTATTCGCAAGGAAAATTTGCTTAGAAAATGAGCAAGTTTGGTGTGGAGTGCCTTCAGTCGCCCATTCCTTACCTTGTTCCTTGAACCCATCGGTGTTGCTCTTGCCGTGGACCAGTGTTGCGTACACTCTTTTGGCATGGCTTGCTTTCTGCACGAAGATGACCCCAACGGCCTCGGAGCG
>JAQFYZ010004943.1:0-10249 GCA_034695085.1 Cylindroiulus punctatus
TTCGTCAACCAGACCTACTTGTACCTGGGTTGAAATTGATGTTCACTAACCTGAACTACTGCTATCGAATTAACGGAATATACAGGGTGACCATCGAGTCCTACCTTCGTTACAAAAGTTAATTTACAAAAAGGTGTAATTTACCTGGTAATAAAGGTAATTTATAAAAATTGCCAAATTTTGAAAAAAGATAGAAAAATGTTGGAGTTTTTTTATATTTTATTTAAACTTAGTTCTTCTACAGTACTTTTATGTAAAATGTTTCTTTTTACTTGTAGAACATTTTGAAATACATGAAATACAGGTACTAAAACAACGATTACATTGAAAAATCAAATATAAAAATAGAAATATAATAATAGCTCTTCTGAATTACCTACATTTTCGCAAAGTGTTTTCTTAATAAATGTAAATGATTAGGGCCTACACATTTTCCATGTTTTTAAGCAGTGCATTCCAGCATTGCAAAAGTTTGGTAATGAATCTCATGATATTCGACCCAAAACTAGTATTTCACGATTTTCATTATATTCACGACGCAAATTGGTGACGTTATTACCGCCTCATTTAATTTCACCATACTGCGTCTCCTGTAAGTATTACACGGAATGAAATTAGGTCTTAGTGCTGATTTAATAGGCAATTTCAAACATGTGCAGTGGCAACGACTTTTTACGAGACTATAAGGGCTCGTTCAGGATTGCGTTTTCCCTTTGGCTCTATAACACCGAGATGTTTAATATTAAATAATTAAAAGTATAAATCTTATCGTCTTAGTCAAGTTTTCTAAGCGTGCTTGTGGATATTGCGAAGGAGGGATTTAAAACTTATTAAAAACTACATCTGAACGAACTTATTACAACAGATATTTTTGCCTGCATACTGTATATTATCGTCTTTTATTATAAGGTACTTAAGGCCAGTAAGTACTTAGCAGAAAATTATTCAAGAATACTTGCTGTATGCACGCATCATCAAAACACAAGGTGCGGCTGAAGTGATTAGACCATTTAAATTTGTATGGTCGTCAACATTTTATTATGTTCTTCAATATTTGGTCAACCCCCACCCCCAACCACCCCTTGACATAATATTTGAACATTTGAACTTTCCTAAAAAGATAACTCCTGTACAAAACCGTTTGATGCTTTTATGTAACGACTTGACAATCAAAAGTGCTGAAAATAAAATGCAAAAACGTGGTGAATTCATGCAACTTATACAGAAATCAAGGACTAAGTAAGCACATTCGAATTAAAAAAAAAAAAAAAAAAAACGTATATGGTTTAAAATTCTAAAGGGTCCAAGTCAAATAAAACATACATTATTTCAAAATTGGTTTATAGATTTGTAAACCAATTTTGAAATGTTTTTTTTTATTTGACTTGGACCCTTAGTATTTTAAAACCCCATGTGCTTTTTTGTTGGTTCTATAAACCGTAAATCTAAAAGTAAAAATGAAACATATGGAGTTTTAAAATTTGAAGTTTAAAATATGGAGTTTCAATATAAAAACATATTTCAAAATAGGCTTATAGATCTGCATATTTATCAACCAATTTCGAAATATTTTTACATTTAAACTCCATGTTTTCAACTCCATATTTTAAAGCTCCATACGTTTTTTTTTACTTCGAATTTGTTTACTTGGTCATTGTTTTCTGTATAAGTTGCATGATGTGATAACGAGCCATTTGCTGGCTTCATTGCGTGTGAAACCATTTGCAAACAATTGCTTTCGTTTGGTCCACGCCCATTGTGTTCACCTGTCACCTGTGTCTGTAGTTCAGTGCACAAAAAGCGTGTATATCGGTTTGTATAAATAAGCCAGGGAAGTTGACATTTATTGTGATTTTGCAAATGTTTGCCAGCGTATTTGTAGCCTGGATACGGAGCAATCTGAGGGCGGAGGCCAAATGAAACGTTTTACTTGCCAAACTGTAAAAATGGTGCCAGGACTGTCAACAACGTAGTTAGGATAACTGAGTTTTTCCTGCAGTTCCCATAATCCGTTTACGGCCAATTGAGGAAACAATGAAAATTGAAAACTGGCGTTTAATACCTACTCAAACATCGAGGTTTGGGAAAATGGATTTGCAAAAACGTTTCCTGCATGCCAATTTGCCCTTCTGGATTCATTGTTCAAAAAAGGTATAAAAAATGCTTGGCAAAATGGGGCTGATTCAGAACGTTGATTTAGGTTCAGATCGATTCATGGATTTGTTGATGAGGGGAAATATTAAAAATACATTGACAAACAAAAATTCGAAAATATTCATCAAAAATCAACGAAATCCAATGTGTTGTTTGGCAGGGTTCAATTCAAGACAGCTTCATTCTGAACTCTTTTTTTTAGTTTTAGGTTAGTTGAAATATTTTTGAAAGCTTTTTTTGTTCAAAGCTGTGAAGTTAAGATTTGTTTTATTCTTGTTACCAATTTTAATGGTTGACAAAGCCTTCATATGCCCCATTCATATCTGAAATAAAGTCATATTATTAACTCATAAAAGATAATTAAGAATATGTAGAATTTATTTGGAAAAGAATTGCCAGCGAATGCCATTTATGAAGCCCGTATTGTGTTGAATTGTTTTGGTAAGAAATATGCCAATGCTAAACATGCTTCGATAAAGCGTATATTGTATAAGATTGTTTTTTTTTTTTTTACAAATATCTGCCAGTGACTGATTGAGGTTGATAATTTTTTTAAATATTACAAATATAAAAGATAATTTTTAAAGAAAATAATTGAAAATATGCAGATTTGTTGTGGGAACCATGGCGAATTCCATTAATGAAGCCAATGAATGACGAGCTGTTGACAAACTTTGAAAATATGAAGGATTTGTAGATTGTTTTTGCAAAAAAATCTGTCAGTGCATGTCGAGAGATTGAGCAAATTTCTCGGATCTGTACAAATATGAAACATATTGTTGAATTGTGTTAGGAAACGTATCTGCCAATGATTGACGAGAGATTGACAAACTGCTCAAATCTTTACAATTGAGACCGGATGTTGTGACTTATTAATGCTGCTATCAGCCAAGTCAACGAAGATATATGTCGTAAATGACACTCCCATATCATTCCCTGCAAGCCAACAAACAAATTTCCAAAATTTATCTAAAGTGGTCATCATTTGGTCAAACATCTGTGTTCCCCATGGCAACAACAGCAACAAATTATGAATGGATATCGTTCTCTAACAATTTCCACGCATGAAATCAAGGCGGTTTCATTAGATATCCATCGAGGGTTTAATCGTTGATTACACCCGTGTCATGTCTTGCATGGCGTTGATTGGAGGAGAATTTCAGGTCAATAAATGTGACCCTTGAGGGAGGCGGTGACCCTCTTTTGCTTATTAGGTTGCGTGGGTTCTAAACGTGGATTTACCGAGTTTGAATATCAAATGAACGATCCATTTTATTGTTGTTTCGTTGTTGTAGTTGTGTATCGCACGGATCTGCCAGTGTAGCAGGCTGGAGGAGGAATTAGATTTTAATGATAAATTCAGCCTTTCAAATTGCTCGAATAGATAAAGCTGTGTCACTGTTAAACCCACCGCACCTGCAAAACCTTGATTTTTGAGCGATTTTAAGTCGTTGTCACGAAATCGTGGATAGAGGGTCCTACCCCAGATATAGGAACACAATTGATCGGGTGGGGAGGAAATAGTTTTGTTTTTTTGGACAAAAATCCAACCATTGGTAAACATTGGGCCCCATGCAGTCTTCTCTGAGCACAACGTTTCAACAACATTGAACCGATAAGACAAGCTGCAATCAACAAGTGGATAAGTGGATGATTGAAAAAAAATACTGCAAAGTTCAAAAAGATATAGAACGAAAATATTGACCCCACGTGTTTGCTGCTTTTATTTAATATCAGTTGGTGCAATTGAGCCCCTAAACTAGAATACATAGGTGGTTCAACTCCTAAAGCTTTCCATGTAATGCATTTAGTTCACAGGGAGTGCCAGCAGGTGGCGCACTAATCGCTAGAATCGAAAAAACTAGTTCTTCTATCATTTCCCAAAATTTGGTCCATGTAACTGATTTTTTTAAAAATAATTGTTTGTAATGAGGGGAGGACTTCATGATCACCCTGTATTTTTCCACCTTAAACGAAAATTAACAGCCATAGTGGTTCAATTCCTAAAGCTTTCCATGTAATGCATTTGGTTCACAGGGAATGCCAGCAGGCGGCGCACTAATCGATAGAATCGAAAAAACTGGTTCTTCTACAATTTCCCAAAATTTGGTCCATGTAACAGAAAGATTTTTGAAATTATTTTTTGTAATGACGACTTCGTGACCACCCTGTATTTTTCCTCTGGAAATAAAAAAAGATTGAAAATGGCTATAAAATAAGCTGTTTTATTCATTGGAAACAGTTTAGTTCACGAACCATAAAACCAAACTTTATGCAGATGATTTCTGTAGATTGAACCATATATTTTACAATTTTATTGGATTTGCATTTGAAACGAGTTTCCCTTCGGGTGCGTTTCCACTCTGTTTAATTCGAAAATCAATTTTTCTGTAATAAAAGGTTGGCGAAGCTGCAGAAATATAAGTTCCCCGATTGTTTTCTTCTTCTTGTAAGGACAAATGTTTCTTTCTTACCTGTAGGCCTGACGATTAAATTCCGAAAAGAAAAAGCACATTTGAAGAAATTAACTCCAAGAGATCGATTTGCTGCCCAGAACGACTCCCTCATGAGCATTTCATTTCTTCTTCTTGCATTTGTTTCTCGTTGAATTATCTAGCATTTTACCGAGATGTGTTTCGGATTTAAATATACCGGAATACGTTTCCTTTGAGTCGAAATTTTTTTAACTTCTTCGTGAAATTTGAAAAACAATTGCATAGAAACGACTAAAGCTTACCCCTTTTTGCAAACTTTAGGATATCATTATCCAAATATTGATTCAAAATGCTGCAGATTGCTAGAAAATCTTTGTTCAATATACAAATAAAATGTCATAATCCTAAATTGGGGGTTACAAAACATTGAGCCATCATTTAAAGCCATTAACTTTTTAAAAATATGACTCCTACGGTGTTTTCCTTTTGAAAACAATATGATTTTATGTGACTAAAATACATCATTAAAGATCAAATTTTGATCTAAACTTGTCATAATTTGAATTCGTCTCAGCCAATGGTTATGCACCATATGCATCATTGCAATCATGAGTCTTAAATTCAAGAAACTGCGATAACGTGCAGTATTATTTGAACGCCCCCTAGTCTCTAATTCTTAAAATAATATTCGGACACATACTGTACGAGCTGGCTTAGACTGTACTCGTTATTTGTAAAACGATTTGTAAAACTAAAATGATAAACTTGTCAAAAGTTGAAAGCCTGCAAATTATGTCCTATGCACGTATAATCTGCTTAGTAACTTTAGTAAACTAATTCAGTCTAATTGCAACAATAATTAAAGCTCACTTAAAATATCATGTATAATTGCAAGCTAAAATGTTGTGTTAATAAACTACGAAATCATAAAAAACAATTACATGTACAAGTTAATTATTCCAATCTTACAAATTAATATAACTTTTAGGGGCATATTCAAACAGGTGCAGTCTATTTACTTAATTTTATCGTAAATTTCGTTTCCCTATCTCAAACCCATGAGCGTGTATATGCGAGCTAATTCAAATAGCCACTGTAGGTGGTCTGATTTGCATTTTGATAGTCTGAACCGCCTCGACTGGGGGAAAGTGTTAAATTTAAAATTAAATTTTTATATTTTATGTATTTCTGTCAGTTGGTTGGAGCTTTTTCCATGATAGCTTATGGCTACTGGCTCCTTACAGTTGGTGTGAAAATTTCCACTGATTGCACTTTGTGATATTGCCCTTAGCGTCTTTTGCGTCCCTAGTACAAGGTAAGCCGCTGTAATGCCTATTAATCCACATAAAATGATGATTTAATGGTGCAGGAACTTGAAATCCAACGATATTGCCAGTCCTTGTCATTTCCACTTAACGTTCGTAGGCTCGGCTTGAGAACTCAACAAATGGCTGTTTGTAATCTTTTCAAAGGAAATAAAAAATGGAAATATGATTACACTAGCATTTTCTAGAGTTCAAGGTATGCTGAGGTGGTTGGGGTTGGGCGAAAAGTACCTGTTGACCTGGACAGGTCAGGAGTGTCCTCCCTATGTAACCCTCCCTATTAGGGCACTCCTGTACTAAACTGTCTCCAGTTTTTAAATGCAGTCATTGTGCGGATGAAAATACACGTATTTACGGTGCCATGTGCCACCTGAAATACATGCATTCTTTGGTGGTTCCTATTTAGGGCTTACACTCGTATTTAAATCTTATTTTAGGAGGTAGGCTATCGATAGGCAGCCTTTTTAAGATGCTTTCTTTCACATTTACCAACTTCGTTTGACAAAAAATCCATCCAAACGTAAAGGGTTTACCAATACATACACGTGTATCCCAACTGAGATTTTATAGTATCATTTATAAAAAATTAAATGTTAAAAAATGGAAATAGAAACAGAAAATCTTGAAGAAAAAGTCCTTTCTGTCTGGTATTTTTTTTAACTTACCGCACATGATATTTTTGGCATTGAAAAACAGGTACATTTTCTCCATTTTTGTTTTTAAGGAAAGATTTTATAAAATTTAAAAATCCAACCGAACTGTTTTAATGTAATGTAGTTGTCTGCAGTTTTTATTGAATTCCCATTTTTGTTTTTTAGATAAGTTTTTAAAGTTTAAATAAATCCAACCACATTTTCTTAACGTACGTTTATTCACGAACATGAGAAAAAAAGGGCAATAGCAATACTGTAGAAACCAGTAGAAATATAAAATCTTGGAAAAAAAAGTTTTTCTATATGGTATGTTTTTTTTTTCAATTGCCATAGCTGACAGGTTTGGCATTTAAATGCAGTTGTCTGCAATTTTTATTAATTGAATTTCAGGTGTGATTAGTCAATAATTGCCTTCATGTATCTCGTAATCAATATTCTAATATTAGTACAGTTTTAAAAATCGGGTCCATTCATCTCCATGCTGATAATCAATACTAAAAAATATGTTGGTGATAATGTGTTTTGGCCTGCGGATGATTTAAACTAAGATCCGTGTTTATCAACAAAATTGAAGATTTTAAAAAATATACAAATTATCAGCTTATGCTTTGTATCAGTTGCATTGAAATGCTGCTAGAGTGTTGATTTTGAAAACATGTTTCAGGATGGATGTGAAAACTTTTTGTTCGAGAAACGTTAAGGGGTGATTATCTAATGAGTTTAGCTACTTCTTGGTTGCCCCTAAAGGTTATTTATGCCTAGCCTTCAGCTTCCAGAAAACGCGAAGGGCTTTGAAGATGACCCTTGGTCATTACCAGCCGCCAATGATTTATTAAAATAACACTCTGGAAGGGCGTGAGGCTGCCATTATTTTTGCTGAAGTTTTTACGTTCTTGACACCTGAAACCCTCGAATTCCCTCCTCTATCTAGGTGCTTGTCCTCCTGTTAAACACCTTGTTAACAAGGGATGCTCGTGTTCATTGTTTCGCCAATACGAACTCACTTTGGACAACGAAAACTGCATATTTTCAATGTGAGCTTATCTCTTGTTTGAAGATGGTCACTTGGAGATACTCATCCGCTAGTTTTACCTAAGGAACATGGATGGTTTGGTGACCTTTGCTTAGGGGTCTACAAACATTATACATTGTCTGCATCTATTATTTTATAGAAATTGAGGTTGTATAAATCAAGAAAACATTTGTTATAATTGATGAAATTGGCTCAATTTAGCTGGATTGAGCTTTTACACTTTACGTTCACAATGATGATATTCCTAAATTAGGTCTCCATCATGGAAATATTTTGGAGTCCATTTAAAAGCTCATTCCAACCCTGAATTGCATGTATTTACAAATTTTGCATGCATTTTAACAAAATTCATTTATTTTAAAATTATATTAATTATTAATAAAATGTATTCCTTTGAAATATTATAACAATGCTAATAAAAAGTAAAATAAGCACATTCGGTAAAATACATATAAACACGTCTGGTATATATGTAATGTGAACGTATGTAAATACATGTATGTGTACTTTACAGAATGTGCATGTTTTACTTTTTATTAGTAGTGTTTTTGTATTTTAAAGGAATAAATTTTAATAATAATTGTAATTTTAATAAATGAAGGAGTTGCAATTGTATTACATATATAATGCATACAAAATTTGGAAATACTTTTATCACTTTTATTTATTTGATTTCTGTTACTTTTATTTGTCAATGTCAATATATGTGAATGTGTTTTTAACACATATTTCCATACGGTACATTGCATTATCATGGAAATTCCTGGCATTACATATCATTGATTTGGGCGAGTTTACACGTGGTGTTTATTGGGGTTGATGAAATTCAATTGATTAATATTGATTATTTTTCATTTCTGCCTGCACCTATATCAAATTCGTTCGAAATGGGTCTGCAATTGTTTTCTCATTATTTTTGCCATTTTATGCACGTTGGACGACAAAGTAGAATGAAAACGAGAACAATGGATTGTAGATTGTAGAAAATGGATTATAAGTTGATATACCCCAGTATCATGTTTTCCATTGTGATATATGGTGTGCAGTCAGTGGTTGATGGATGTTGAGGTGTGGGTGCAGAATGGGTTTACTTGCCCTCGTGTGTCCCAACAGTTTTCGGTGTTTATGGCACATGTTGCACCTCGTTGTAACCACGCACCGGTGTCGTGCCTTAGTCAACCTGAAATCACAAAAGGATACTCGAATGGCGCCAAACAATTGGAAATCCAACACCGGGAATCCTGTTTGCAACAATAAAGAAAGTGAGAAATCACGTTCAGGCGCTAAGTTTTTAAATTTCAATCGAGGAATTAAAACGCGGTTCACTGACTACATAATACCTGCCACAGCACACGCCTAGCTACAATTCAACACCCCTAACAAATATGACTAGGGGGAGTTCGATTTTGGGCAATTGTGTTCTGGAACGTGCTCGATTAACGAAATTAAACGCCTTAATAAAATCTAGCAAATATCACGCCTGCTCCGGTTCTGTTTGTAATATAAAATCGTGTTTAGCAACCTTGAAGGTATTGATACACACTGCATTTATTACGTTGAACATAAAATTATGAGTGCCAGAATTAGGGGCTGTGCATAAATGGTGTAATTCCCTACCCCTTATGGACGTCTTTTGTATGCAGCTTCCACAAAACAATGGAAACATCTGCTTATTATTAATTTAGTCCTTTTACTCCAGTGATTTTGTACGATGTTCTTCTATGTTATAATTTTAAAGAAATTCATGAATTTTGCCCAAGTTCATACAGGCTCTATATGGCAATCTTGAAATTTAAAATGAAAAAATTGACAATTTTGTCCCAGTTTATAAGGTGTTCTTGAACATGACAATTTTGACAATTATTAATTGGGAAAAATATGAAAATGCTCGAATCCTTATTGAATAATCTGTAAAGAAATTTGATCATTCGTTGATAAGGACATCTTCGAGTTACTTTAGAGCCGTTCTACCTCACTCTGAATGCTCGAAACAAATACACTACTGTGTATGCCCTGCTCCAAATGTGGACAACATACTGTATTTATATTCCAACCTTACTGATCTAATATACTTTAGTAACGCCTGTCCTAGCTGTCCCAATTTCTCATTTTTATGTGTTTTTTTTCTTAATTTTTGTGGTTTGTAGCTGCCCAACCGTCAGGCAATTCTTGGCTGCCTAACCCATTAGGAGAAGCCCACTTTCAAAAAATGCATATGGCGGAGCAGGGCATATTCTGAAGTATCGATACCGATACCTGAACTGTTGAAATCAGGAGGTTTTATAACCAAATCGAAAACTCCAACAATTTTTATAGTTCAGTTTGTTGATATTTCCACGAATTGCTGCAACCCCTAACTATTATTCTGATGGAATCTTTCAGGAAGGTATAAGAACTGTTAAACTGCTGTCATATGACTTGGTGAGAGGTTTAGCTTTCAACAGATAAAAAATAACAGGGCAAATCACGAAGCATACACATTTTTACGCCAGATTTACGATATTTCAGCTTTTTTTCACTTTTCATCTTTTCATGGATCGTTATTGCGATGCACGAATAATTGTTAAACGGATGGTTAGTTTTTGGCGAAGTCAAATACGTCCTAAAAAGTCATCCTACGTTGAGTGCGGTTCACCTCAAACATATTCC
>JAQFYZ010004944.1:0-10238 GCA_034695085.1 Cylindroiulus punctatus
TTAAATACAAGTTGACATAATTCACTTATTTCTTTATTTCACTAACAATTGTTTTAAAATGAAAAAAGGTAAACTGTACATAACTAAAATAGTGTACTTTCATTGTGCTACGTTTGCATTTTTAACAGTATTTATCAAATGGTCAGCACAAATTTATTTGTAATTTTTCAACTTTTAGGGCCAGTTGTGAATTTTTGGATCAACTTCTGCATACTTGGCCAACACATACTCTTGAAAGGCACATTGCCACTCTTCAAGATGCAATCAAGAAAGGCATTTCTGATGCGGATGCAGAAGCTCGTGCAACTTCTCGAAAGTAAGTCGAGAGATTTTTCTTGTGTAGAATATTTGTACAGGATTTGCGACATTTTTATTCAACTACATTCATTATGTTAATTTTTATCACCAGGGCATTTTGGGGTTTCCATGATCATTTTAAAGAACAGGCCGACAGTCTTCTGTCTTCTCTGGAAGTGAGCAAGCAAAAGATGCTCCAGGGAGAATGTTCGATTTCCAGTTCCTCCAGCAACAATTCATTGCAGAATTCAGTGGGGCGTATCTCCCGTTCGAGGGCTTCCAGTGCAGCGGGATCCACAGAGAACCTCAGGTACCGCTCTCTCACTCCCGACTTTTAACTTTGTTGCTGTCAGGCCTGCACTAAGCAAGATCAGTCTTTTAACTTAAGTCAGAAGTGGTTTATGGTGTTTGGTCTTGATTTCCATTTCCAACTTTGCAACCCATCAGTATAAACTTTACCTTACAAAATTGCTGTAATAGGCAAGGTTATGCATGAGATCGTAGAGGTTTTTGTGGAATTTAGGAATGCTTACATTTTTTCTGTTCAACAAAATTCTCCAGGGTGACGAAATTTGTTTGGGACAGTTTTCAAAGGTATTTGCTCTATTTTTCTGATTGCCCTCTCTTTTTGCCTGGTGCCCACTTCTTTTATGTCAATATTGCCTTTTTAATGTTTCTTTATGTGAGAGAGGTGTGATCTGTTCTCTGGTAATGGTTTATTCTTGACCAGTGAAAGAGTTGGCTAGCTAAGAGCTAAAAAGTCACTCAATCATTTCAATTTGATCTGATATTATTATACTGTCATAATTATGCACAAAGACAAGCATAATAGATGACCTTTTTCATAGAATCTGATCTTTTTTGTGATTAAATGAACGTATTTACATTTTTTGTAATTTTGTTGCATGATGAAATTTTATGATTAAGCTGTTTGTCATAGTTTTGGTTCCTCAACCCTTTCATTTAGCAGAATATTTAACGATGGTGCAAATGTTTCTCATTCAAATCAGTTATATGTAATAATATGTTGGGTTTCAACAATAATAAGTCATGTTTAAGGTCTTCTTGAAATTTTACAAAAAAAATATGTGTTAAGAATGATAAGAAAACTATCACATCATTTTTTCGCGAATTTCTTTATCTTAGATTCTTTGTTCAAATTTGGCAGGCCCTTCACCATTTAATATACATGTATTAAGTGCATTTTCTAATTTGTATGCATATGTTATGATTCCAAATTTGACGTATTTTTCTATATTCTAAAAAGGTAATCTCATCATGTTTGAATTTAATGGCCATTCAGAAATTCCTATAGAGTTATTATATGTCTTGTATGTTACTAATTCTATGTTGTTGAATTAGCTTGTGTACTGGTAGTGCATGGAATTAATAAAATCGTGAAATCTGCACTGGTGGCTTATTTCTTTTTTGGACCGTAAAACAGGATTCTTGAACAAATACCTGGCTGACCATCACCACTTGTGATTTAAGCTTAAACCACTTCCTTATACACTATTCCTGTATAATTAATGTCATGTACGTAAATTGATCTAATATCCCTCAAAACTTGATAATTTATTTTTTTTGCAGTCGTCTGCCAAGCTATGGAATACGTCGATCGGGTATACCTGTGCTCTCTGGTGGAAGAACTGAACCTGGTAAGATTAATATTTCTTGCTTATCTCGAAATTGTCGACTATTTATAATATTGAGGTTAATACCTTTGAAACATTGTTTTCTTCTGAAAATGACAGTACATGTACTGTATTCATTGAGAACAGAATAACTAGCTAACGGGCAGGAACCTTTTGCATGGTTTGCTTTCTTGAATAAAAAAATTGGTAACTACGTATATTATAATCAACTGACAGGCAGAGTCAATAGCCCTTAAGGTCTTTGAAACACTTGATTACAAGTGTTATTTGTTTGAATAGAGCGTGATTCAAATAATTATGCACACTTTCATAAATGCATTGCACGTTGCATCTGTTAACATGAAAAAGAAACGATTTACTTGCCCAAGATCTTATCTATTATGGTTTCATCTTTCACATCTATATGGAGCGCATTTCTTCTTTACTTACTAATCAACTGTGCGCATTTGATGGTAACTGCATGCAATAATCTTTTAGGGATGTTTAAGATGCTTTATGATATTGCGACCTAGCACATGGTCACATTTCATGTTTTGCAACTTTGCTGTAGTCCAATACTTGCAGTTTGTTATGCATACAATGTGTGCATTTTCGTTAATTTGCTTTATTTTATATTTTATTTCTTTGGCTACTATGACTTTGTGATGCTTGCACTTACAGTGTATGTAAACTGGATTGCACATTCCCACGCCTTTTTGTTAAAACAGCATAAAGGGCTGCTTTGTTCCATGCTTTACAACTTTACTTTATCCCAGCACGTGAAGTTTGTTATGGTCACAGTATGTGTGCAATTTTGTTAATTTGCTTTGTTTTATATTTCTTTGCCCACTTTGGTTTCACGCTTGTAGACACGTTTATGTACAATGGATCGCACATTTCCTCGCCCTTTCGTTCCAACAGCGCCATTGATGTACATGCAGCCCAACGAGCAAAGGCTCGACAAGCTTACGCAGCTGCTGCCAGACTCAAAATTGGGTCTGTTGCTTCGCTACGTAAGTGCTTTCATCACGTTGGATCAACAGATAACACATTTATTGTTTTAGATCTATATTGCGGGTCTTAACATCAACTACCGAAACCCAACAATAATCAGGGATATAATTCTGATGTTAAAATTGTCTTGGTTTTGTAGCAAGACCAGCTCGTAAAGTAAAAGAACCTGTTGGAAGTGTCATTACATCTCCAGAGCGCGCAGGGCGCAGCAAGACACGCGTTGGAGTATCTCAATCACAACGTATGCCGTTGTTTAAATTTAAGCTTATAATCTTAGTGAAACAAACTTACTTATGTAAAAATGCATCATTTCGTTATTGCAGCCAGCAGCCGCTCTGGATCTCCATCTTCCCGATTAAGCTATGCTACCTATAACATGCATGCAGCTGATGCAGCTGCAAGAGGTAGGCGCAAATCTGGAACTACAGTGCGCAGTACTGGTGCCAGTCGAGAAACAAGTCCCAACAGGCATATGTTTGGAGGTACAAGTTAATTTAACACTACCCCTATCATTTGCATCAATTTTGCATATCTCAATAAGATAATATCACTGATGAAATCGCTTAGAAGTGAATGACCGTTAAAGATGCTTAGTAATAATTCATCTATTTTAATGCAATTTAAATATTCACCCGAGCATTACAGCACCAAATGTACATTATTGATATTTGAATATCTTCAAGGGCACGAACGGAGATTAAGTGGTGGACAAAAGCGAACGAGGCCATATGGTGGAATTGCCGATAGATCATTTGGTTCAGACCGCTCATTTGGTGCGGTTGGATCCTCTCCTGTTCATCTTTCCAAAAGTGTGTATTTGATGTTGACCTATTATGACTATTTCATTGTACGTGCGTTTATGCACGATATTTTATGTCATGGAAATTTTTCTAACAGTAACAATTGTATGTTTAACACAGCTCCTCATGTAATGGCACAAAGAATTTTATTGCAAAGCCAAGAAGCTGAGATTGCAATGGCCGATGCATTAGTAAGTTGCCTATTAGCCCTATTCCGTGTGTGACTTATTAATTTGTTTTGCTTTAATCATTTATCATCACAAATATATTGCAGAAAGTATCTTCTCGACCACACTTTGATACCTTTGGAAATGAATCTGATGACAGTGAAACCTCGAGTGTGTGCTCGGAGCGTTCATATGGATCGTTGGGGAGAGGTGTTAGTGTAAGTACACGGTCGTACGAGGTCAATGAATGCTTTTCATTTCATTTAATCCTGTTTGCTTCCTGCTTTTTTTGATCAGCCATTTAACTTGTTATATACATTCGCTGAGATATTTCATTCTCATTTTTTTAAATTGAATGCTTACCCAGTGTGCTCATTGGCTAGATGTTAACATCGGTTTTTCATGCTGGTTCCCTGCCTATTTTACCTACTTATTTTCCATTTCATTCCCCCTTAAATTTGGCTTTAGTCGTTACACTGGCATTCTTCGCTACCACGCCTATGGAGCAATGGCTGGGACCCAGTGGGACAGGTATGATGCTGTTCTAACCATGCTTAACACTTATTGTTGTTGATACTGCAATGCGTTGTATGGTGAAAGTTAGTAACATAATCCAAACTGGTATTTTTTGAACATACGTCTTGCAGTGTTGACAACATTATGCCACATCCTACCATCCTAAAACTTACCATTTTTAATAATTTGCTGCGTTATTAAGTTTTAAAGACTTATCTGTTGTATTGCTAACATGCTTAATTTGCAAAATACATGCACATATAATACAATACATATATTGTTGTGGAGACAATTCTTATTGTGTAATTACAAAGTGTTTATTAACTTATTTTGTGTATTGTAATTCGTGATGCAGTAGTAATCATGCATGTTTGCCAACCTTGTATTTATGAATAGGCGCATAGTCGAAATTTCCAAAGTTTCAATATTCAGAAATAGAAAATATCGAATTCTGGTTTTCTTGTGATGTTTTTATAAGTTTCTCTGCATTGCATACAGGAACAGTCCCTTTATGTCAAAGTAAGTCAAAATATTTTTGATTTTAGGATGTTAGTGAAGTAATTCAAAACCTGTCTAGCCAGCATTGGTCAGATAGAAAAGAAGGGTTATGTGGTTTACAGATTCTTTTACAAGGCAATCGCCTTCTCTCGTAAGTACTCAACATGTGTTTTAATAATTTTTCACTTTCATTCTTTCTAATGATATTTACGTCAGGTTAATCCTATTGTTTCTAATAGACAAGCAGAATTGAAAAGAGTTACTGAGATTTTTACCAAGATGTTCATGGATCCACATACTAAAGTTAGTGTGAAATGATTCTTGCTATGCTTTGTTGGTGTGCTACTGAAAACAGATTAGTCATAAATATTTATTTTGTAGGTTTTCAGCTTTTTCTTAGATACATTAAATGAGTTAATAGTCACTCATAAAGCAGACTTGCATGAATGGTTATATATACTGGTCACCCGCCTTCTTCATAAGCAAGGGATGGACCTTCTAGGCTCGGTGTTGGCGAAATTACAAAGATCCCTCGAACTTGTACGGTAGGAAGAAATTCAGAGTTTTGTCAAAAAGGGCTCAGGAGGCGTTCTCACGAAAATTATTATTTTCAGTGAATCATTCCCGTGTAATCAACAATTTCAAATCCTTATTCGTTTCCTCACTGATCAAACTCAGACACCAAACTTGAAAGTAAGTGAAAGTGTGTAATTTCGACAAATTTCAGCAAGGTATAAAGTGCAAGTCTGCCTTTTTGTTGCAATTCTAGGTAAAAATGGCAACTCTCTCATATCTTCAAGCTCTATCCCAGTTTCTTGATGGGTCTGACCTTCATGCGTCTCCAGAATGCATCACGGCATTTACCAAAATTCTAACTTGGGCAAGTGACCCTAAAAGTGCTGATCTTAGAAAGGTGAGTTTGTTTAACCTTGTGTTTACATGAAGTATGAAATTTGCAAAGCTGCACTTTACATGTTTCTTTGTCTGCTGTTAGGCCGCCCAGAGTGTTTTATTTGCCTATTTTGGTTTAAACACTCCGGAATTCACCAAGCTTCTCAATCAGTTACCTCGTAGCTTGCAAGACAGTGCTTTTAAATTATTACAAAATATGATGAAAAGTCCACCTAGCCCTGTGACAGCCAGACTTCATTCACCGAACAAGGTGCTACGGTAAGCATCTATATTAATTGCAAAGCGTCCGTTTCTTTTGTTAATATGGATTCATGGTTGATTGGAAATCATCTGATACCTCTTTTGGAATATTTCATATACAAGACCCAGATTTAATCTGTCAAACGTGGACCCTGATGATACCGAAAATATCAATCCTGAGGACATTTATGTGTCTTTACGAGAAACCAGTGCCGAAATTCAGAACTACAGTTTTGATGGATTAGACAATAGTTTTACAAAAGAACGACGAGAACTCGATAGGGACACCACCTCACAAGATAGTGGCATTAGTCAAATGTCTGTACCAGATGGTCGGATGGATGTCCTAGAAGAGAAATATGAATCATCCCCAGAGGAGAACACTCCAAGTAACCGGAGAGAATATAATGCTGCATTATATCAGGATACGGTGAGTTGAGCAGTATATCCAGGCATTGTAGATATCGATATTCATGTACATCCTTAACAATGAGTAAAAAAGTAATGCTTGCAGCTAAGTAAGAGCTTAATGGGTTTATATTCTGCAAATACTAACCTTGACACTGCCCAAGGATTTTGAACGTTTTCAAGCTGCAATGTAATGATGTGTTCATATTGGACTTTACGTCTTGATTTGACATTTAATTGCTTTACTTATTCTTCTATATATAGGTTCCTGAAAATGGATATGGGAATCATAAAATGACAGATAGCTTCCTCTGGGGCGATAAAGGGTTAGAAGAAGGTAAGAAAATTTTTATTTTTTGTTTTTATTGACTCATGAAAATTGATTGTAGGTACTGTAAAATTGAATTGTGATTGTTTTTAAGTACAAATAGATGGCTAAGATCACTTAACATGTGATTCAGTGATTGTAGAATATGCCCAAAATGGACTTACATCGTTGTATTTATAAATATGTTGTGTAACTAACTGGGTTAGTTAGAAGTATCTAGATTTAAGTTGTTTGGATTCCGTAACACAGTTGTCAGCTCACTTTTTGTTTGTTTTCAGATTTAAGCAATGTAGTTATTGGAGATATGGAAGATGTTTTAACTGCCATCTCAGATGTCGAGAAAAGGTATTTCTAATTTTTGGAAGATATAAAGGGCTGCTAAAGCTGACCTTTTTAGCCTAAAGCAAGTTTTTATCTAAATTTTATGTCCAAAGGATCCGCATTTTAACATTCGTAACAGGGCCCATTTCAAATAGTCAAACAACAGTTGTACTAAGATTATTATTTTAATACAGCTTGGAAGAGCGATTATATGCTTTGACACAACTTGCAATTCAAGCCAAACGTGGGTCAATGGAGGCATGGGATAATCATTTCCGTTTGGTTTTGAGGACCCTTCTTGATACTTTAGAAGATGCTGATGTGAGTGTTATTACCGTCCTACTTGCTGTACATATTTCAAAATATTATTTCACTTTGTTTTATTGCACAGTTCTGATAATTTACTATGTCCTGACAAAATCTAAAAAAAAAATTCTATTGCACATTAAATTTCAGGCTTCTGTACGTGCCAAATCCCTCGTCACTCTATGTGAAGTACTCCGCCATCAATCATCACGCTTCCAAGGATTCACTGAATTAACCATATTGAAGGTTTTGGACGCTCATAAAGATCCAGATAAAGACGTTGTTCGAGCAGTTGAGCAATGTGCTCATGTACTAGCATCGGTTCTCACTGTTGAACAGAGTGTCCGTGTAATAAATCCCGTCATACTAACTGGTGAATTCCCCGTAAATCTCGCAGCAATTAAAATGCTAACTAAGGTTTGTTAATTAAGACACCAGTTTACTCTGGTTAACAATATATTCGCTATTTTCATTAGGTAAATTTGTTAATGATACGCTGAATTATGTGTAAAACAGGTGGTGGATCAGCGACCCTTAGATGAAGTCACATCGATGTTGGTAACTGTCATGCCTGGACTTTTAAAGGTTTGTTTCATCATAATAACAGTACTGGTATTAAATTGTCATTACTTAGTTTATCAATTGTGGAAATTTATAAATTATTTTCCCTTAAAATTAATCAATGTGATTAGCATTAACTTTTCAGGATGCCTACATTGGCTCCTGGAATGAGGCTATAATAGTCATGTATTATGTTTATTTTATTGCTTTTGTTAGGCATACAATGATCCAGAAAGTAGTGTTCGTAAGGCTGCTGTTTTCTGCATTGTTGCTCTACATACCGCCAATGGAGACGCTATGAAACCTTATCTCCAAGAACTCAATGGGAGCAAGGTAGGTAGTTTAAAATTTTACAGAAAAGCAACATTCAATGGGGGAAAGAGCTAGTTTTAATTTGAAACCTTATTTTAAATTTTTTTTATTAATTTATTATTGAATAAAAATATGTCCCCGTCCAAAAATCAGTTTTGCACCACAGTTTAGGAAACTCCTGTCTACAGGCTTTATATTTTTAATCGTTTTTTGTTCGTTTGCATATTCCTTGCGTATTCCATTTGTGATTAATAATGAAAATGAATTTTATAATTGTTATTTTCAGATGAAACTTCTCAACGTTTACATAAAGAGAGCTCAGTCTATGCAAACGAACTCGCAAGCCAGTAGCAGTCCTGGCTCACCCAAAAATTCACCTTTTACAAAACCCCACTAAAATCATGGTGAACAGAACGATTGTGCGCTTTCTAGAAGTTGTCACACAACAATGGGGACACTAACTGAATTGTTTTCTGCATTGGTTTTCTGCCTCATGCTATCTAAGAGAAAGCTAGTGATGGTCCTATGCTATGGTTTTTTTTTTCCAGAAGCATTTGGTGGAAATGAGATTCAATAGAGAACATTAAAGGTGGAATGTATTATATGATTGCAAGTGTAAATATGCTGGGAAAACCTGTGTAAACGTCATTCTTCCATATGTCTCACATAGGGCCTAGTTTACATTATATAACATAGTCTTATCAATATCGTTACTCACAGCCGAAACGTTGACTTCAAAGCATTTGAGGTTTTTATTGCCTTGTTAATGAAACGTGCTCTATACATTAATGTGAAATAATTCTACTAGATTAAGCATTTTCTCTTCTCTGTACATACATATGTGGATTTTTATGAAGTTTCAGCTAGTGCCGTTTTAAATACGCAACTATTTAAATATACCTCCATAAAAGTTGGATAAATCTCAGCTAATTTTAATAATTTATATGGATCACGCATAGCTCGTTTTTTGTCAAATCTTTTTGCAGATTGTTCTGCACGTTACCCTCAACGTCTTTTTGTGAGTCATGAACATGAGGTTACTAAAATATTCAATGTGTTTAGCCTTGTAATGAGTTGCATTTTGTCAGACCATTGGTTACTAAGCTGCGTTGAAATGTCATTTGTGAAATCATCTTTTATATTATTTAATGTGCTTCTGGAATCCATACTAGTGGTTGCAATGTAGAAAGTGGGCGCCTCTTTTTCAGATATCCTTTGAAAATTAATAAAATATTTGAATTTACAACATATAATTGATCTTTCTAGCTTGCTATGGTTATGTTGGAGGTAACGAGTACATTAAATTGATTGTTCTATCACACTACTGTATGGACATTGCTATGTGCTTGATCTGAGTGCATGTAAAAATGAACAAAACCTAATTGGACCACTCATCACGAAGTAATGAATACAATTGCACGTTGTATCATGCTTTGAAAAACGAAAGCAATTGCTCCCCTTCTGAAATTCCAATTTACATGTACAACGGTACAAGAGAAACAAGTTTGTAACTAGTTTTAATAATAATAATTATAATAATTTAACATGATTTTATTCCAAACATGGGGGTAGATTAAAACAATGAAACGTGTACGAAAAATAGTGAAATCAATAAAACTGAATAGAAAATATTTAAAGAAAGTCATGGAGACTAATGTCTGCCAGTATATAGTTGAGTAAATGCTAGTTTCATTGTCAGGACGGCCTTTTTTTATTTAAGCGCACTTTCATGTGTGTTGTCGTAGATTTTATAGCTTGTTTTTTTCCATTTAAGTTGGTTATTCATGTTTTTTCTTCCTTTTTGAATTTGTTTGTTCTACTCTTCCCAACTGATGTTATTTTTATGTGTTTGTCCGATTTACTTTGGCTTTTTCAACTTTTCAACGTTTTGTGTTTTCCATTTAGGTTAGTTTATCGTCTTTTT
>JAQFYZ010004945.1:0-10236 GCA_034695085.1 Cylindroiulus punctatus
TGAAGGCAACTTAAAGCTTGCATTTAAACACAGTGATTTTGACCTGAGTACTCTTCCAACTCATGCACGAATTGAATTGATAATGGAAAATGTGTGACTTTCTATAAGGTTTCTTAATGATACTTAAACCAATATTTTTTTTTTTTTCAGGGGAAGGTAGTTTATTACAAGATGGCCTGTGATGTCTGCAGAGCAGGACAACATGGCTACTTTGGTATTTGCGCCCTAACAGCCCTCACGATATTCCTTCTTCTTTCAGCTAATCGGGCCACAGGTAAGTCCAGTTACTGTTCGTACAAATCTACATATATCTATTTTTAACATAATCATACGCGAAAGAAAGGTGGCCCAAAATACACGTGACGGTGTGAGATTCAGAGAGCGAATTAAAAGCGATGAAAAGGAAGGGTATTTAAAGTGCGGCGATGCTATCCTGTTCTCTTTTTTGCCAACTCAGCACAAGTCTGAGAAATAAGGGGGGAAATGGGCTCTTCTTGAACCGTTCAGCTATACAGCATTTGCATAATTGTGCGCATGATCAATAAAACTCCGATGTTGGAACTCCTATCTTGGGGAACAGTCGTTTGCTGGAGCGTCGAGACTTCGCCAGCCATCCTAATGTACACAGTTGTTGTTTGATGGCGCTTTTTGCGCAGCAATCGATATTTTCAAGCTGTGGCACGAAATTCAAATTGTACTCGCGAAGTTGCAGTTATTTGGCACCTGAGTTGGGTCACTTCAAGAGATTTCATATCCCTTAATTTAACATGGTCGTTTTACCTTTTGTTGATTTTTATCTAATTCTTTAAAGGCTGCCATTATGAACCGGTATTATTAACCTGTCAATGAGCGATCACTTCTGTTTGATTGAGCTGCAATCAAATTAAGCTTTTACTGCCATACCTACGATTTTGCTGACTTATAACATTGCCTAGAAGATGGCAATCACTGCAAGCACAGGATACTGCATTGATTGCCACCCTTCGGGGTTTGAAGTTTTTTTAGAACAATTATTATTTAAACTTTACTGGTTCGTCCCTAGAACACTTCAATCACTGCAGTCACAGGAAAATGCATTTCTTGCCCGCTTTCTAAGTTTGAGTTTTTATAGAATAGTCATATTTTACATTTAAATGGATGCCCCTTGAAAAAGGCAATCACTGCAAGCATGGGATAATGCATTGATTGCCACCCTTCAGGATTGGGAATTTTTTAGTATAATCATTATTTAAACTTTACTGGTTCGTCCCTAGAACACTTCAATCACTGCAGGCACAGGGAAATGCATTTATTGCCCGCTTCCTGGGTTTAAATTTTTTAGAATAGGATTATTTTAAATTTAAATGGATTGCACCTAGAAAAAGGCAATTACTGCAAGCACAGGATCATTCATTGATTGCCCCTCTTCAGAGCTATATTTTTTTTATAAAAATCTTTATAGAATTGTAATTTTTTAAAGCAATCACAGTTTAAATTTTAAGTTCATAGTAGTCCATTTTTATATTGTGGTATTTGATTATTTGGAGTGCTAAGATTTAATCGCTTGCTAGAATAGGCCGTCATGCGGACTGAATAACAGGGTGGAAGTTTAAAAAAAAAGACAAACGTTTGAGATAGTAGCGCCATCCAGTGATCATCTGGCATACCAGTAAAATTTGAGAAATGGTGCATGCATAACACGAAAATTGTCAACGGAAAAGAGGATAGGTCGGTGTTTATTGAATTAATAGTTCAATCCTGGGAGTTATAGAGAAACTCTGAGAATTTTGAAAACTGGATGATGCGAGGTGGAGATAAAACAGGAAAACGTTGACTTTGCGGGCGGATTCAAAGCAGGGAAATATTCAAATGAAAAATTGAACGTTACGCCTTGTTAGAATACATTTATCCCGATAAGTTACTTTGATAAGAACATTAAAATGCCTAAGGATACCATATTTTCTCATGCTCTTCAATGTTCAGTACGTGCATCTGCAGGGTGTTCATATACATGTAGCCCTTCCTTAACAGTTTCCTAACTTTTTTGCAATATTTCTAAAGGAGTATAAAAAATATTTTAAAAAAAAAAACGGTTATAGTTACGATGACCATCTTGAAGGCCGCCAATGCGACCTTTACTTTTATTTCAAATTTTTCTCATCGTAACACCAAACAGTTTTTATTAACTTTTGCAATGATGGACTTTACGTTAATGTATCATCCTGCAAGTGCTGACAACCTCGTGCCTTGTTGTATAATGTTGATTTGGTGGGGACTTTAATCCGGATATTCATCAGCGTCTCCTGGCTTGTTTTTCAACACAATTTTGATTTTATTGTCACCCACGCGCAATTGAAATGTGCAACGAAGCAACGCATTCTGACAGCCCATACTCTCATTTCCTGTCTGGAATCGAGATGGCTACCAAGAAGACGCATATCAGACTCTTCATGATGTTGGATTTACTCAGCCGTCTTTTTTTTCTTTTAAGAACAGGATATCGAGAATTAGAATGGGAAAAGTTCGATCGAATGGACACTTAATCAGAAACTCAAACTGAAATGGTCTCAAAATTCGTCTTCAGAAGTTGTCCACACTCTCCTCGCAAAGCTGTATGGAAAAAAATCGAAATGTCCTTGGTGCATGGGTGCATGCAGGCGCCTATTAATGATTAACTGCTTTTAATTTATTACCGGTAATCCTGTTTTTGCCCAAGTGCTCTTCTATCGCACTATGCGAGCGAGCTTCATTAAAAAATGATGGATTTTTGATTACCCCGTTTTATGCCCAAGCAGCCTCCCTGGCTGTCGATTTCTTTAATGTTTATTGAATGCCTGTGTGTACGTGGCGTGGTATCGTTTTGGGGGTCGGTTAAGACGGCGGAATCTCGGTCTAATGGCCCTTTTGATGCTCGAGCTGATCTCGAGCTATATTTAGCTTCGACAACAAATTATCGTCGCTATTATTTTCTTTGGGAATTGGTTGGAAATTGGTTCGGTGCGCCTGCGCCTTGCCCCGTGTTCACATACTAAACAACCAATGACGAAAGTGAGTCTGTTATTGGATTTTTTTCGAAGGACGAGGCTTAATCCAACGACTCTTTTCTGTCCTGCTCACCGTTTTATGTTTATTGAATTTCGTCGATTTTGCCATCCTTTCAAACTTTCTATTAGAGTTTTGGGCTCTTTATTCGCTTTCTTCTGCTCACGTTTGCATGCCGGCGTAGGGGTGCATTCGGTCCCCAGAAATTCCATTATGCGTTTAATGACCTGGGGTGAATAATTTTTCCATTGACCAATTTGGAGCTGGGATCTGAATTATTCAAAGGTACGGTTAGCCGATTATTTCCACAATCGCTATTGTTGTTGTTGCGGTTTTGGAAATTTGCCACCCACAACACCCCCCATCACCCCACCCCATATGAGTATCGAAAATGTAACTTACATCTATATGGCGCGCTTTCGGTAGAAGCAAAATTCAGGTAGGTAGTAAAATTTACTATGTGTACATGCGGATATCAACATACCTTAACTTAAGTAAATCATGCATGTAGACATCTTTGACAAAATATTACTTAAGTTGAGTAACCTTGTTGAAGTTTATCCGCACTGGCTGCAAATTGTTGAAATCTAAACGAATAACATTAGTTTGCAGTCAATACATACCCTATTCTATATCACATCTCACAGTCAGCGGGGGGGGGAGGGAATAATAAACCCATACCCTTATTCCTTAAAATTGCTGCCCAATGCATTTTCTGATACCATTTTAAAACCAATTCTTCTGCAAACAATTTTCCCACAAGGGTTGTGACACGTATGGCTAACCAAGCCAAGAGGGTTTTTTACTACTTTATTTAACACAGTCTTCTTATGCGTTTGTGCAGAATGTACAATTTATAAGAAGACTGTGTTAAATAAAGTAGTAAAAACGTTCATCATGCCAGTCACTGTACCAAAGAAGATCAACTTTCAAGCCAAGAGGGTGCACCATCAGCTAGACCAACAGGTGGCCTTCCAGAGTCCTCGTGGCCCCATCTAGTTTTCCGGGTCCCATTCGGTGGCCAGACGGGACCGGAAGTTGGCGCCAGGAGTTCCACTTTATGGCTTTTATTTTATGCGCCTCGATCGGTTCGATCGATTGCGGTCTCCGCCGCCAGGGGCCTCTGGAAGTCGGCGTATTTCTGGGCTCCCATCGATCGACCTCCATCGTCTGCCTCCAATCCCTGCAGAAGCAGAAGGGTGCAACTTCCGCCATAAAAAGCAGGGCAGTCGGGGCCTCCGTACCGGCTTTTTCCTCCTGTCCTTCTTGCCTCTGTCAAATGCATGCCCGGACATGTGACTCAAACGCTCTCCAGCGACCGCTGCCCGAGGCGTCCCATTGGCCGCCACCCCTGGACATGTGACGGACATAAGCGGTGGCTGTGCAGCACTCGGCGGAGGAGGATGTCCCATCCAGCGGCCGGGAAATCATGCTGTTTATAGCCCTTATCTGCCTGTTCATCTTAGTCATAGCCCTGATCGTAATTATACTCATTCACGCCGTCGACAAGTGAGATATTCGAGCCTTTCTACTACTGTGTACCCGTGGATGTGCTGTGTGTATGGTAGATAGGCCCGCTGTCCCCCAACCACCTAGAACAGCTAGTTGTTCGATGTGCGGCTTATCCAGCTGGGATCTGATCTGGACCTTGTCCGACTTAAAAACTAATTTCCTCCGACGCTGACAATCCAATTGAACTCGCGCCAAGGTAAGCCCCCCCCATTGTGAGGAAATAAGTTACTTGGGTCGCCCCAGCAAGTTTTATGTCTAGATGTCAGTGCATGATTGTTTGCTAGCTTTCACACCAGGCACATGAAGTGGTTGTGGTGCACCATTGTCAATGTCCGATCTTCAAGGGCCGGGGCTTCTGGCTGCAGTTGAGTTTTTGAAAGAGGCAGATTTTGTGATAAGGGTGTCCGGAAATAAGGGGCCATGCCCAAATTACGTCAATTTGATTTTCGAGTCTCCTCCATTTTGGAACCTCCTCCAACCCACTCTCCCTTTGGACGTCCTTTTCACATATCTATACACTGTAAACTGTAAAGGTACAAATGCAGTTTTTGTGGGGTACAAATGTACATTTGCACCCCATAATCATATTTGTAGCCAAATTTATGACATGATTTAAATATTTGTACCTCAAGGTACAATATGAACATGGTACACGTGGTACACATAGGGTGTGTATATACATGTAGTTTCAAAACATTTGTACCCTTAAGGTTCAACATTTGCACTTTTTCCGTTTAGAGTGTACATATATATACTCTCATGTTACACTGTTTACAAACTAAATACACGTATTAACAACAGCAAGTTAGTGAAACACGTACTGTTGCCCAAGTAGCTGAGCTCTCTGTTAAGGAAAATTATCGAAATTGGAGGTTGACATACCGATCATTGCCATTATTTGTATGCCTGAAATTAGTAGGTAGACCATAATCTTCCGTTTTCCATATACGGTGTTTTGTGCAAACATGTAATGGCCTATTCTTCTTTATAACGTATTTCAATAACTGAGTTTCATATTTCATTGAAACCGCTAATTTGTGTGTTGAGACTAGGATACGTTATGGGAAATGGGAAACGTTGTTTTCGATACATGTACAGTGTCTATTTCAATTCCACTTATTTTAGGTAAACACATTTTCGAAAGTTGAATTATATTAAGGCTTCTTACTTTCTTCTAATTTCTCCTTCAATGATGTGACCTCTGGTCTTTGGGGTCGTTAAATACTCCCCATTAACAAACGATTAAGTTATATTGTTTGTTTACTGGTGGGTCGTTAAATGGCATATCTTCCAGGAAACAAACAACCAATATGACTTGTACGTTTCAAATTGAGACCATATATTTTCATGCGCCAATACGTGATATCACAATTTGAAATTTCCTAATTTAACGCAAATGGTCGTTCTAATAGAAACGGTTTATTTAAACACGTTGAGCCCGTTGCTAGGCCAGTAAATCAAATGAACTGCTACTGTTGAAGGTTTCGCAATTTTGAAAGCACGAGATCTTGAGGTTGTTGATAGAAAAGATTACCGAAGTTATTGGTTTTTTTTTCGTATCGGCAATTCCGTCACCAAATACACGGTTGACTGGAGGATGTTAGCAATCAGAAAGTGTGAAAATACACTTTCATCAATACTTCATAAAGGCGAAATTATTTAAGCTAGTAGCTTCACGGATAGCTTATACATTATATTGAAAAAGTCATGGATACTAAGGCGTTTCATATTTTTTTCGATATTAACTTGTCGCATTAATTGTTGCAGTACATTCTAATGATCATGTTTCATGGATTTGAAGCCCTAAACATAAAGTGCACATGTGATTTTTATCTAGCTTAAAAGCTACACATGTACACATTTTAATGGCATTTTTAAAAGTTGAATCCATTATAACTCGCATGAAAAACTTGCTGTTAATTGGAATTGTCAATGCACCTACTACTCTTTTAAGTGCAACGTCGTAGCGGTTCATTTTATACTTTTATTGTGTTTGCAATGAACAACTCGTTCTTAGATAACGATGAATGTTTAATAAGATTTATTTTTCTCATGAAACAAAGTAAATGTTTTACATACTGGTAAGCGCTTTCGGAACTGCGTACATTTAATGCATAAAAGTAAATTAAGTTTAGAGTATATCATATTTACATTTATATAATATATATTATTCATAAAATAAGATTTTAACCCTTTCTTGCAGACGTTATAAAAAATACTGGGCGAATACAAAGGTGGGCCCTAACTTTTAAATTTAAAAACAGAACGTTCAGTTAAGATGCAGAAAAACACTTTGGTACAGCTACATGTGAAGTGAATTGAAATCAAAGAACGCATACTTGTGGGTTATGTACCAACGGATAGCTAAATGCTTTGTAATAAAATTTTAAAATTAGGAGCCTATCTTTGTGCTCACACTCTAGGATATATACGCTTGTATTTTACAAATCTATTTTTGGTCGGTCGCTTCACTTAATCTCACAAGCATTTTTGCAAATATTTTCCATTTATACAATGAATTGATGAATACAATAATCAGAAAATCTCAGAGGAAATTCGAGAGAACATATAATCAGAAATTATATATGATCAGTGAATGGCTCATTATAATTAAAATGAAGCCCCGTACCATAATTGCAATAAAATTCTGATGCATTTTTAGGTATGAAAACATTTTTGGATTGCAATTAAATCAGCACATCTACTGTAATCATTCTGTTCTTCTCGTAAAAATACTTGAATAGACAAGTTTTTCATTCTGAAGGCGTTTCCACAATCGTAGACAGACGGTTTACCTGGTTCATCATTTTGTGTTATGTCACCCGTGCGGAACTCCACTGTGACTTTCTGTCGTAAATCCAAATTGCCATATTGTTTAGAGCCACTTTGATGGAAATTACGAATAAATTGCATTTGGGAAATGGATCCAAATTCAATATTTTGTTGAATGAAGCGTTTTGAATATCGCATGGCCTGGTCCCGCACCAGGGGTTTATGGACGCGTGGTTTTTTATTCCGGATTTTCAAATCCAAGTAGTATTTTACGATAGATACTAGTGCTGTATTTGAAAGTCGTTCTGGGATCGAAAAATCGAGTCATACGTCTCTTGTGGTTGAGAGAGATCTTGTGATTGAAAATGTTTGTATCACGAATACGTATAAGAATCTACGCATGAATTAATCAACAAAACTAAATTTTAAACTTCAGATTATCATTCCTACCATGCCATAATATTTTCTTATTAACTTTCTAAGAGGTAGTGTTTAATAGGAATCTTCAAGTAAGCTCAAAAGTGTGATTTATGGTTATGTGCCTGTAATCTTCAATAACGTATCAATTATAATAATTAATGGGCAAATTAAGAAACACAATGGTAGTGATTAAAGTGGTGATTTTGGTACCTAAGCTATGGAGTAGAAAATTTATTTGAGTGGTCATTAATCTCATTCATAGATTTCCGTGATCGATTCTTGCTCTAAAACTGGCTGGTTACATCAAATTCTTACATTTAATTAGAGATAAATTTACACTCACCATAGGCAGATTTTCTATAGTTCTCTCGCAGGTTTAACTGCTTATGTAATTCTACAGTAGAATGATTTTGAGTTGAATTACTTGTGCATACACAGAATTTAATCTTTAATGATTGTCTCTATTGTATGTTTGCTGATAGCGAAATAAACTCACTCAAACGAAAGAAGTTACATTATCTTCTTCTTTTGAGGATGTTTCTAAACCAGCTCGCATTGTGTATACTGTATAATGAATATATTAAAGCTATTTCACTGATTGTGGACGACGTTAAAAACAAAATGCAGTATACGTTCGCGTGCTAGAAATACCAATTAAGCAATAATACACTCCAGTAACTCACTATATTTTAAAGAAATACGTACATATTGTACATGTACATGCTGTACAGAGAGAGGAAAGTGTCGTCCTTCAGTCACCACATACTGTATGTAAATTGCATTTAGTTTTCAATTCATCACTGATGCACTTTTTGAAAGGACATTGCTTACGAACACGTGTTTATTTGATCATCGATCGTGGAATTGAAATTAAAATGAGGTTATCAAGATGAGGTGAGAATAATGTTCTGGTCATTGGATATTTACAGATGCTTTAAATTTAAGGTGAAAATGTTAAACAAAACATATATGTACATATATATGTATTTCTGGAAAATATGGACGTACAGCAAATGACCAATTCCCTAATTTTTATATTCGAGAATTTATTTAACAAATATTACAGCACACAACAGAATTACAGTTCTGATGTGTATGTCCATGCAATTGTACTTGACATTTGAGCTTTCACTAAGTTTATATGCAGACTTTAAGATAGCTTCATCCACGTCACTGATGCATGTTAACCTGTTCTGCATGCATTGACTTGATTTCAATTTACTTGATTCAAGACTTGCATGAGGACGGTTAGATTCAACGCACTTAAAACCGAGCAAGTTATAGGCGCTGCAAATAGATTGTGAACAGTTTAAATACGTTTAACTTGAGATGAGCACATGACTCCAAATTCCCTGAGTTTTAGGAAAAATGTATGTCCAGTTGCAGCTAAGTTCCCCCAGCTTCCAGATCAGGCGCCATTGCAAATTGCAAACAAAATGAGGAAATATGCATTTGAATTAGCGAACAAAGACCACATACCTTCCGTGATGCTTTGTTATAAAGTAGGGGATTATGGGTGTTGTGATGCATATACCACCAGGTACCAGACTGCAGCGACAACTCATGTAAACTCGTATCTCTAGTGATTTAGCGTGAGGCAGCTTCATTTGAAGTTTAAATTTGCGTGTAACCATGGTGTTATACAAGTAATGGTGCATGGCATTCGAGCTTTTATGCTGTTTCCGTATTATATTTATGGTGGATGATCTACAATTGTATTAATGCATTGTGGCGCAGTTGTGCAGAATGTGAAGCAATCAAATCGCTGAGTTCGTCTTACTTGGCGATTCAATATACCATTTGAATTAATGATCATAATATGCTTAAAATACACGTGTTTATTTTTGTTTCACTCTGTGTATACATGTACGTGACTATGAGGCCGACCAGGCGAATCGCTCTTGGTTAAAAATTCAAATCAGTCTTTGAATAAACACAGCGTGAATTAATTGTTTGTTGAAAGAGCGCTCACTTAATTAGCACTTTATCTATTCAAAATCATCTCCTAGGGGCTCGCTTATGGTGCCCTTCGAAGCTCTTTCAAGAAACTAATGACGTCCGACTGATCAAATAAGTTCCCTGAAACTGCATATGAAATACCAGTTCCTGGAAGACAAATAAAGGTTAATTTGGGCGACTATACAAACTGGGAATTTCGCTAAAGGTTGGACAAAATGTTTGATCAGCAGACGCGATCCTATAAATAGACTGGTCTCAAATCAATGCTGCGTTCGACTAAATATTATATTCCATAAAATCGATTTTCTGAGTTTGGGCAAGGGTTTCTCGTCTACAAATAAGCGGAATTGTTCGCATAGTTTTGTGCAAGGCTGGCTATGTAGGCCTACGTGCTTTATAACCAAGTGTTACTTTCTAAATTACGAAACTTCCAATTAAAGTGTGTTTAGGCAGACAATCTACATAAATGTTGAGGTAGCGCCAAATTTACATAGTCGAATAGTTTCAGAAGCACTATAATAATAATGAGTTCATTCCATAAGGAAAAGGAAT
>JAQFYZ010004946.1:0-10235 GCA_034695085.1 Cylindroiulus punctatus
ATAAGTCGAAAAACTGTCGCTATATATCTGGCCAGAATATGGCGTGCCAAGAGTTTCTCTTGTACTCAAGAAGTAAAAGATAAGGATGAATAATACCCGAAAGAAACATTAAAATGCAGCTAGGGGCCCGGATACCTCTCGTTTTTTATTTTGTTCTTGAGCCATTTCTCGCTCTCTAAATCTTGATAGGCCACTGTGCTACCTTCGTAACGATGGCTCGGACAAAAAATATGCTCAGTACTCCTATACGTGTACATGCTCTATAAAAGTAAGCGAAATGACAATGGTTGTGCTCTTTTGTTGGACCTTGACCGGTGCGCTTTACCCTTAACCAGTTAGGAGGCATTGTCAAGTGCCTTCCTGAAATTACCAGTAACTGTAAATTTAATTTCCGTTTTTTTCTTCACTTTTGTAGCTCGTTCTGTATGTTGAATAATTTGACTTCTTCTGTGCCGGCCTAAGATGCGTGGTTTTTTCGCTACATGTACCTCGAATTCTCCCAAAAGCATTAAAAAGCATCTACTCAAATTTGCTGGAATGAAACTGGTTTCCAACAGCAAATCGCTCTTGGCAGGGTCATTAAAACTGTTTAGGATTTGTTTTGTTAGGCCTCCACTCGGTCTTGAATTTCTCCTGAATTCATGTACGCATTGACCTCCAGTAGTAAGAGTTCGTATTCGCGTTGACAATGGATTTCGTTTGACATTCAAATGCAGAATTTTTTTCCCTTCACAACAGCTTTTTTGTATCCCAATTACAGTTAATTTGGGCGAGAGGAACTTGCTGCGAATCGTTAAATTCTTGAATTGTGTGTAAAGCAATGGGGCGACTCGGTATGATTTAATGGCGTGCCTGCTGTATATACCTGAGTTGAATCAACCTGGGGTTGTTTGATTCAAGGCACCTCGAACCGAGCAAATTAGTCACTGTAAACTATAAAAGACGTACGGCGTTTACATGTAGTTCGAGACATCCAACGTGGCTATGAATTTAGAAAAAGGTGGACACCAGGACACCCATCATTGTGAGAGGTTTTCAAATGGTCACTGCTGTTTTTACCTAGTGATTTATCATCCTCCTTATCTAAACCTTGCCCTAATTAGTAGAAATATAGGTCTTCATTGCCTGGGTTCAATGTACAGCGCGCAAAAAATGGCAAAATATCGGCCTTATAATTGGGCTCTTAATTGGCAAGAAGATTGATTCACTGAATCTTATAAACAGCAGCATGGCAATTTAGCTACTCTGAATTTTTATTTATCGATGACTCAACGTTTTCTGGCTGGACATGGTCTGCAATTTTCATCCCATTTCAAGAACAGTTAGCATTTATTCATGCCATTCAAGCAAAATTGCTGTAAATTTGAATTCAAACTGTTAAATGACATAAGGCGTTATGCAATTACGTTTGCACCATTAACATTAATACCCCATGGTTATGTCTGGCTTTGTCCTTTCACTGCACCTGGGTGTTGACATACCCCCCGAATGTGCCTTATAATACTTGGGACAATCGGGGCATTCGTCGAGCACAATTACCCATGTTTTTTGTGTGTGCTGGAAATGCAATTTCGATATGCTGCGTTTTTTGCCATAAATTTGAGCAAGTTTTGGGTCATAAAAATGCAGATTTCGTGACGGACAATCTTCATGGACATGGTTCAACTGCATGGCGTAATGCTTGAGGAGGAGCACTGTTGTGAATTTGAAGTCGGCGTCAAAATCTGGCCTTTGGAATCTCTATTTTAAATTATTCTCCAAACATTGTTTTAGCGTTATTGTCGCTTTGCCATGAACAAGAAAACCGACATCAGTCATCACAATAGAATTCCTTTCAAAACAGAGGTGACAAGTTTTCGGTAACTGTGACAAATATGTCATCCGTTTGACTCTTAAGACGATCTTTCACGAGATAGGCTTGTTTTGGTAACTTTGTTTCTTTCCTAATTATTTCTTGTAAATAGATTCTTGTTGAACATTGACGTGTCACCTTCACTATTTCAACAAGGACTCCGTGCTGTAGTATTCCGTTGCTTAAAGTCCCAGTGGATTGTACTCTGTATATTCAAAAAGTTCCAGTAATTACTTTTTGTTGCCATTTTGCTGAAGCTAATTTAGTTGACAGCTCAATACAAATCCACAAATGTAATTGAAAAGTTTTTTTTCTTGAAATATTTAGATTAACGAAATATTCCATTCCTTCAAAATAACCCCCACTTCACTTGTGATAGAGTAAATAGCAAGAATATGCAGTTTTATTAATTTGTTGATGTATGGCTGTATTTTTAAATTTTTTCAATTGCGGCCCAATTTTAACTGGCTATTTTGTGCGTGCCTGGTAAATTTCAGTTTATGCAATAAATACCACAAACTTGTCATTAGGTAATCCATAAAAATGTCAATGTTTATAAGCCCGGCCTCATAAGATTTCTGACATTGATTTTAATATTAATCACTCGATTTATTCTGGAACAAGTTTAAAAATGTGGCTGTCCTCAATGGCAGCAATTTGTAGTCCGAAAACGTATTAAATACTGACAGGAGATATTTAGGAGGTCACGTCTATATGCATTATCTATAAGTGATTTTTGCTAATTTAGCGGCATTGCCCCAGCTTGCTGCGCGAAAAAAATAACCAGTAGTTATTTCCCTTTACTATAGCCAGCTATTCAACATTTTTTCCAGTTTCTCTTATCGAGCCGACCTGATAGAAAAAACTTTTGCTTTTTTTTCTTGGCCAGACAAGGCATGAATATAAAAATCTGTAATGGTTTCCTTTGAGACATGGCTTTAAAATATGAGCCAATATTTTATATAAAAATTGTGGAGGTGGACATATATGTGCCAGTCATGAAGCGAGGACTTTTAGCTCTTAATCGATTACATGCTTATAAGTTTCAGTTATTCGGGATTTTTAAAGGACGTGTTCCAGCTAGGCCAACATATACAGTCTTCCAGACCGTAATACCGTGTTTCCCCGAATATAAGACCGGGTCTTATATTTTTGCTCCAAATTGAGCACTAGGTCTTATTTTCGGGGGATGTCTTATTTTTTTCATGTATTAAAATCAAATCTCTCCTGTCAGTAATCCATTCTTAAATAATGTCTTCCAGCTGAAAAAATCCTGTCTGGGGGTCAAAACATTGTTCCCGTTAACAATGCCCCAACCAAAATATCCACGAGGTGTTAATTAAATACTTACGAGACAGTAGTGGCAACAAAAATAATTACAATTAAAACTATGCCGTACATAGTTAGCATTTTAAACTTTAATTTGGCAACCATTAGAAAGTGTCCAGACGAAATGTCTTTGTAGAAAATGTCCACTTATCAACATGTGTTGTGAAAATCATTCCATTTAATTCAGGTTTTTCTTTCGTTATACGAAATGTCTTTGTTCCGTTGTAAACTATTACTATAACCCCATAACGACAAAATTTACAGTACTGAATTTGAAAATGTACTGACTGACCTAGCCATTGCAGTGCATAAAACTCGGGCATGACTAATCGATAGTTAGAAATGGCGGATCCGATTGCAACAAGGTCAGATGCAAAACGGTCATGGCATTCTAACAATTTGTCAAAGGGCAAGAAATCGATTTGAATAATTTGCTCGCATATCGAAATCAGAGGCAGGGCTTTGATGACCTCGCCGATTCCTTGGGGGAGGCCCGGGCCGTAAAAACCCAAATTGGGTGAAAATGGATTGGGGGCCGCTCCCACTTCTTTCTTCGGACCCAGGCGTTTAACTTTTTCACTTTCTTAGTTTCTTGAAAAGAGCGCCCTATTAGATACGCGAGTTTGATGAGGACAAATGCCTGAGCTGTTGGGGTTTTGTTGTCCCCCTGGTCATTAGACGTGCTGCCAATGCTTCCCCCCATACCTTCTCTCACCCTCAGGGTTTTTTACCTGAATAGGCCATCACTTTGGGGCTCCTCACCACCTTCCTTTCGCCATGCCCTGACCTGCCCAGGTAGTGTTCTCGCTGTGAGCTATAGCCCTCATTGTCCCACCTTTCAAAACAGCATCATTGGACTTTAGGGCCATTGCTGGCCATGGAGGGACATGCAGGCAAGGGGAGCTCGGACCCCGGGTTCGGCAGGGCGACGATATCTTTAATACCTTATGTTTTTCTTCGACCACTTTTCTCCACCCATTCTGATTGGCTTGACACCTGATGGGGGCATCGCCGACTGGGCATGCGCACTGGCAAACGCGAACTGAGATATGACCCAGCACAATGGAATCTGGTTTTCAATGCTGGGATAAAACTGCTAAACCGACAATGGGGCAACTGCCTAGTTATCCTTTTTATAGCCAGTTTTATTGTCGCCTGTGTTTGGGGTGTTGGGGCTTAACGGCGAAGGCCATAGGTCTTTCTGCGAGCTTGGTGCGTGTGTAAGACGCAGGGGAGCTCGGTAACAATAACATCACACAGGAAGTGTTAAAAGCGAATGGACACTGGGAGACCCCTTAACACTCCCCCCTTAGGCGGCTCGGCGCAATTTCTTGAATTTCCAACCATGTGCTGCGTTTATTGGTCTCTTCTGTGTCTGTTTTCTGTAGAAAAGTTCTGGAGGGACCCCCACCTCAGCTTCTGGGGGTTAATGGTAAGGGGTGTCTGGTTGCCATTGCGGCAGTTCTGGCATCTAGTGCAGATTGCTGTCTTGGGGCAGTAATTAATGAAAAACTCATAGACCATTGCACAACGTATTAAGTCATTCGACTGCCTTGGAGGTCCTATGATGTAGGCCCGCCTCACTCACTGGCAATTTTTTTTAAGTGCAATATAGTGTAATGGAAGCCTGTAAAAATTAATTCGCCCAGCTGCCATATTATGCCTGGTAATTACCCTGGTTGTATGGCACCTGCCCCACCTTAATGAATACGTGTTGCACTGACCAGCATTTACTGTAAGACCAAAGTTATATAGTATTGATCGTGGCACGGTTTCCGTTAACTGTGGAAATTGAATTGAGTTAGTTTTAGGGGCCTTCGTGTCCACGCAGAGGCGGCAGAAATTAGAGACTTAAAATTCAAAAGGATCTATGTGCCAAATGTATGCGCGGCTATTAACAAGTGTTCCATTAAGGCCTTTTTGAGGCACTCGAGACCCTTTTGAATGTCAAGTCTTCAATTGAGGTTAATGTCGCTTTGTTGGTTGGTGAATGTTCACTGCTGTCGTCTTAAATCTCTTGATGTCCACCACATGCTACGTCTCAAGCTGTCTACTTTTATTGCCAAGAATCAACGCAAAATGCACAAATACACTAATGCTTTGTGTGTAAATGGTTTTTATGCAGTATTGGAAGCTACACAGGTTAGGTTTGAATAATTTGATGCGCGAGATTGTGCTGGTACCATTAGGATTACTTCTAGTACAGATATATATTTATATACCATCGGTCAATACTAACTTATACATGTATGGCAGCCAACACACGCGCTGAAAGCAAAGTCAAATAGTGTTTTTAAGTTGCTTGTGTATCGATTTCGTATATCGCAGATGTGTTGATATAGGAAGTTTAGTCTTGACAACCCGCATGCTAATACTATCGGACATTTCGCCAGGTCAAATCCGATGACTATACTAACATGTAATAAAAGGGATGTTGCATAAGAGAAAGAAGCAGAAATACGCACATTTCCCCCCTATTTTTTTTGCTCCTACTATCACCAATCGTTTTTACCAAACTGATCGATGAGTAGAATGATCTGCTTGAGCCTGTACTGCTTGGGCCAGCGTTAAAATACTTGAATTTTAATGCAAAGAAAAATAGGCCTCAACCATGAAATGAATTAATAGTACTCGTCTGCACAGTGAATGTGTTTGAAATTTCTTGGAGTGAAATGTTTGTGGAGAATTGACTCGGTTTACTCGATCCAGACACGCTAGGCTAGATTGTTTTTGTTTCCTTTTAAATATCTGACATGCCAATGTTCGTTTTAGTTGAACATAAGTTCAGCAATCTGTTACAGCTATGTTCCTCTCAAAGCATTATATCACGATGACACATGTATATTGTCAAGTGATAGTTGTTGCACAATAATGTTTTGATAATGTAATGGTAATTACTCCAAATAACCGCCTACGAGTTTCACATTCAACAGGGCAGTTGCACCCTATTTTGAAATCATACTTTGTGAATTCATAGCAAGTGATCAGGAAACTATAGTAAAACCAAGAAGTGATGGAACTGAGTCAAAACATGTGCCGACCAATAGGGGTTCAATCGCCTGTTGGCGATTGATTTAGCCTAGTTCCATACAATCAGTGCCACATACTGAATGGACTTTCACCGACATGGAAACATGGAAGCGTTAATCGATAAGCCACATCTCTCTGATTGGTTGACTTCAGTTCCATTACTTCTTGGTTTTACTATAGCAAACTAATTTCCCTGGCATTCATTGCTAGTCCTTGATTTCCCCGAATCTAGGATGGATTATTGCGTTTTCTGCATCCATTTAAGCCCGCATTATACAATGTACAAATCAACATCCTCAATAAATTTCTGACGTGACCATGATGCAACCATTTACCCTAAGAGCCATCAAATAAAAATCAATTTTAGCTCTTCTTGCTGGTGCACATTCTGCCTCGCTCAGTCATCAGGTGACTTCGATCACAATCCTGTTCGGTGAAAATACTTTTTCGAGCGTTGTTTGTTTGCATTATTTTCTCTCATCCATCTGCAGTTGAAGACCAGTCTTACTCTTGAGCTGTTTCCCATGATCTTCACCAATGTGTGCTCGCATTCTTGCTCACAAGTCACGCGTTGCACGGTGGAGCTATTGTTACCAGGCGTTAAATTTTGTCAGCCGAACTAAAATCCGTGACAATCCATCCGAGTGCAAAGAGACACCCAGTGGCGAAGGAGCAAACCATTTGGTCATGGCATGTCCCTAAATACATCGCACTCTTTGTCACCTCGGTGTCCTATTTTATGCCTTTGCGCTATTTGGAGAAATTAGATTTTTTTTTTTTTTTGAATAATATATCGACGAGTCGAGCATATAAAAGAGGAGTTGGATGTTCGGTTTTTGCCCCAGTTTCGAGCCAAGATTGATTTTCATTCGCAGGCCTAATTTACAATGGATGTGTGCCTTGCTGGAAAATGTGGAGCCAGCTGCTCCCACACGGGGGCGCATGGCGGGACAAACATGGAGATTTTTCCAAATGGGGTATGTGAAATGTGAGAAAAGCGTGAGAATTATTGCATTGAGTTTAGCTAACGATGTGATAGCCCATTTTTCGTTTATATTTCTGCTCGACTTGTTCTTGTGTGTTGGAGGCAGTTTTTTTGGGGGGAAATGGCACCCATATATAAGAGATCTACACTGGGATAAGTTTCGCATTAAATAATGAATATTCGCGGGTGTTTCGCATGCTGGAGGCTTTGCCGATTAAATTGGGGATTTTTAGTAGATTCTGAGCAACGAAAATTAATGTTTTACACATATCGTACGGATAATTAGAATGTAATGGGGTTTCTAACCCAGAGTTCCCCCAAAAAAACTGATCTTAAGTACCACAAAATGCAAAAATATTGTTGATTTATTAACATGAACAGGGAATTAAGGGAACTTGAAAATTTCATTTTTGGGGAATGGTGGGGCCTACCATAATCGGCATGGTTGTAAAGTCGGAACAGTTGATAATACAGGTTATCAGAGTTTACATTTTAGGAGGAGTTGTGTGCATGGCTGAATTTTTAACTCAACATGTGCTACTATGGCAACATCAGCCGGATATACAGGGTGATCGAAGGATATCGCAATGAGACGTATTGCCACCCTGTATGGCTAAATATTACCCTTAGCTCTAACGCTGCAATATTTAAATAACTTTCTCAATATTTAGCTTTCATTAGGGCGACTATAAGCATAATTATGCCTGAAGAGCTGCAACTATTTCCTAATTACATTTTTAAGAAAAATCCTTTTTGGATAGTTATGCGCAATTTCAATCTTCAGGATTTATTGCTGCGAGGAGACGGGCCTCTTTTAAAAGCTATTTTTGATTGATGAATACGGTATTTTCGTTTAGTCGATCATCGCCTCCTTCGAGAGACATAAAAGTATTGATTGGATGGCATAGTCTGCTTTTTTAATTTAAGAAAACTACGTGTGGCGTGTGCATAAAAGGGCAACGCGCGCACGAACTGGAGCAGGATGGGATTATATGGTGTTACATATGTCTTAATAAATACATATTTGAATTTCTTATATGGAAATAATACGCGAGATAGACGTTTTTGCTGTCATTCATTGCATGTCTAGAGTGAAGGGAGATTTTAGATGGAGATAGTGGAGTTATCTTACACGAAAAAGAGGGATGGATATATTGATTAGGAACAACAGATTCTGTGACAAGAAGTTGGGGCTCTAAAGCTTATTTTGATGTGCACTTCCACGCAGCATATTTTATACATGGTGTTTGAGATGCAACACGCTGAATACATGGGTGTAAAAAAGTACAGAAAAGATGGCCAGGAAATTCAATTTTTGGCCTCTGACGATATGCTCGGTGAATGTACTGTATACCATTATGATATACGCAATGTATTTGTTCAACTTCCGTCTATTGCATTTCTTATGTTATTTTATGGCACGATATTAATTCTCAACGGTTTTATGGTAGGCATACATTTAATTAAGTCAGCACATTTCTTTTTAAGTGTTCATGTTAATTTTGTCTCACAGAGCAGTAAAGTTATTGATAATTTTAGATCCATAAAAATATGGTGGTTATTTTTGAATCGACATTATAGTATCGTGCGCATCTAGCGAGTTCAGCCAAGCTTATACTATAGAAAACTCATAAACATGGCAATAACTTTAGGCATTTGTTTGATTAAACCTTCTACTGTTGGTGGAGATGCATGTATTTTGACAATGAAAGCTGTTTGCTATACATTATTAAAAATGCCATGAGCTATAGAACTTTTGCCTGTCGAACGATGTAAATATGAACGTTAGAACCTACTATAAAACATTTTTAAACAGGGCTTTTTCTTGATATTCTCGTTGTTTACATGAATGTGCATTGAACCAAACGTCGATATCTGGTCTGCCTGCCAACTCTCTATATATTATATGCCTATAATTCTAAGAAAACTGCTAATGCCTTATTCAAACCAACACGAACTCTAGTTAATTTACCTTGTCGAGAACCTTCCGAGCTAGTTTCAAAAATCCAAGAACGTAAATTTACTATAGATTTCGTGCTAGTCTGAATGGGGGAATAAGAATGCATTGTTCCAATTTCTCGATCCACACGCATTATACAGTATGTTGTCCATGTACCTTTTTGACTGTCAATTGAAAATACAGTATCTGGTTGAGAAACTGCTAGATTCTTCCCAATTCTTTTAAAATAAATGAGTGGAAAATATATGCAAATGATATCTGGTTTACGTTTACTTAAGTTAGCCACATATAAGTGTTTATTTGAAGTTTTCTAATGTGTTTACATGACTCGTGAGCGCTGGTTTGCTTGTATATGGGTTGGAGGTCATTAACTGTTTACTTAGAAGAGTACTAAGTACACGGCAGCACTTGAACTGGTTGATCATCTGGTCTAACATTGCAAGCAAAACTTAGCGCAAGGGTTTGCAATATTCAAACTTTAAATTAATTTCGTGTGAGCATTGAAAACTTAGAATTCAAATTCAAAAAGTAACAATAAAACTTTAGTAACTCAATTTATAATTCCTGAATTACTGTTTTTTGCAAACTTTGAAATTTTGGTAGCGTTCAATGTACAGTATGTCGCTATAGAATATATGTTGTGAGTGGAAGTCGCAATTTAAAAATTTTTAAAGTACATGTATGAAAGTAGGCCCTTCTCGAGTCCCCTTCTGGAGGTTTTTGTTATCAAATGAATTTTCCCCTCTTTGTCCTTTTGCGTTTCATTTTTATTTTTTATTTTATTTTTTCCGAAGACATCCATCCACTGCAGGAATGCTGTCGCTTGTACCTGGCTTTATTGTCAAGATTTTTATCCCCCAGGCCCCTGTGTATAACCATCTGTTAATCCATTCCTGTTTTCCTTTTCCTCTTCTCCAGGGTTTTAAAATAGGCATAAAAATTCGCCATTCAGTAGATATGGAGCGAACCTGTAATTACTGAAACTATAATTACAGTTGAAATCAAGCTCGGGCTCTTAAAACGTTTTTTATTTGACACCAAATTCGCTGGTTTTTGAACTTTAATGCGAATATAACGAG
>JAQFYZ010004947.1:0-10234 GCA_034695085.1 Cylindroiulus punctatus
CATTTGCCAATGCCAACCTTTGGCCAACTGTGCCAACGGGTTTCCAACGTTGGCCCAACATAACGTGTTACTAGGGTTACAACTTTAAAAATTGAAACAATTGCACTAACTTTACTATTTTCTTAGATACCAGCGCTGCGTGTTGTGTGCTGTGCGCGCTGCCATTCCCACCTACATGTTTGATAACAGTTGTGCTGTGACCAAGCAGGTTGGTCATTTGGTTATCATCTCCACCTGCGGTAGGGAGATTGGGGTTCGCTTCCCAGGTCGGCTGTCCACGCTGAGGTTTTCGTGGTTTCCACAATTGATCACCAGGCATATGTACATTCTGGTACAAAATGTGTGTAGTTCGACAGTTAATACAGGTGTTACTCTAGACGAATTTTTTTTAATAACAAAAATGTGATTTAATCTTCAAATCAGCACGAGGTTCATGAATGCTTGTATTTGATGTCACAAGTCATACATAATAAATATTCAGTATGTATATTCATATTCAGCAAGTTTATACTCACAGAAATCATACATGAAACATACATGTATATGGTGATCATATAAGAACATCGTTATGTTCATGTGTGATGTGTGATTTTGCATGTATGGTCGTATACGGCATAATTACTAGACATGGAGAACTTGCATGGGAAGTAAAACTATTAGACAAATAGAAAGTGAAAATAACATAGGCATTCAAGTCAAAATAATAATAAAAAATAAAAATCCTAACACGATAGTGTTGCGCATGAACTGGACAATACCTGTCTTCAAAATTGTGCATGTGTCAAAAAAAGTTATTTATTTATATGTACATTTATGCTATTTCGCAGGTTGTTTCAGTTGTTCGCCAGAAGTATCTTTTTACAAAAATTTAAATGCTTCACATTCTAAACACAATAAACTAGATATTATTGCACATTTTAGACAATAATTTTACGTTTCTAAACTTTAGTGATTGAAATGTATCATTTTTGACACAGTCCCACAGTATGATCGCCTATGGGGAATATACTTAGACATGACTGTGTTTAAGGATTCTTAGGTGATGAAACAGCCTAATTAAGCTAAAAGCCTTATAGTGCCCTCATTTATGCAATTTTCTTGATGGTTATTTTAATTTCAGGTTCGAGTGCTATGAAAGGACTACATTTTTCGTACCGTTGTGAGAAAGTGACGCTAGTGGATTGAATGGGATCCCATATATGGTGAGAAAATATCGTGGGTACTTGTCCATTAACGGAACTACCTGTTATGTTAGGGTAGGTTAGGTTAGGTTAGGTTAGGTTTGGTTAGGTTTTTTGAGCATTTATACCTACCCTAACCTTACCTAACATAACCTAACTTAACCAAACCTAACCAAACCTAACCTAACCTAACCTAACCTACCCTAACATAATATGTAGTTCCGTTAATGGACAAGTACCATATCGTGCTTTTTATAATGAATGCTATGCATGTATCAATGGGGTAATGCTTGCCTCCAGCACTGTCAACTGCAAAGGTGTAAAAATGAGTGCTGTAAAATATCACTGACATCTAGTTGGCAATCACAATTATAGCGCCATGGCAGTGTCAATTCATGAGGGGATGGATTGAAGAAATTGCTTTTATCCATCTGAATTTTATAACCATGGTAACATAAAGCTCATAGGGGAAACATTGCCTTTCTATATCTGCAAATTCGGCAAAAATCGAATGAAAATTGAAGAACTGCCATCTTCGTTGGAGTGAGTGACTACTGAGCTTAATGGCAACTGGTTACGCGTTCAATCAGAAACTACCCAAGTAGCATAACGAATGGATGGGATATCCTTGAAACCTAATCCCCATGGCATCCATATTCCATAAACACAGACATGCAAAAGACGAGTAAATTCCACCGCTCCTGGGCGTCTTATTTAGGCACATGGGACGTACTATAAAATCGTAAAAAAACGTAATATACTTTAAATGCATTTTCCTTTCACATTATGCCACACAACCACACAAATGCACACATGAGTCCTATTAAAGTTATGCAGACGTCACAGCGTATAAAATAAGGGTAGCATTAATTACAGTATTACAGTATTACAGAACATTGTGATGGCAACTGCATGGTATCACAGAACATGTGATGTTTGTTCACAGCGCTCAGTTATATGAGATGCATAAATTTACAGCTATGGGTTGCTGTTAATTTGTATGATTCAAAGTTCACTAATAGAGCTAAAGCTGCAGTGTTGCCAGACTGCATACATTTATTGGGGATTTTGCGGCAGCGCTTTTGCCAATAGACATCTTTTCCTGCGCTTTCTTCCCCCTTGGTGGCGCTGATCATACTTAAGAAAATTAAGAGAATGGTATGTAGGTAGGGTCGGAAAAATAGGAAAGCGAAATTAAGATCGAAATGAAGCCAAAAAATTACATGTGGACAGGAAGCATCTTAAACTCTTAAAATGTTAACATATTTGAACCTTTAATTGCTATTTCATAGAACTTGAATGACAATTAATTGAACTACTAACCAGTTTAATCAATAAAAGTTCTGTTGTTTTTATAGTATTTTTCAACAGCCTTTAACGCCCGATAACTAGTAGGTGCAATTTATAACTTAGTTTCATATTTGTTTAAAACTGTACAATAGGAATATTTTTGTCCTATTGCATGCATGGAAGCTGTTGCATTTAGTAGGCTTTTTAATGTCCCTTCCAGTGCTACTTGAGCACCCCAGGACATCGCCTCCAATATTAAACCAAGAAAATGATCAACAAAGTTAGCTGTGCAGTGTTCGACTTTTCGAAACTAGGTTTCGCTCCAAATCCACGCCAAAAACAAACAATTTTGCAAAGTGAGCTTATTGGCCTAAATGAAGGAAGATGACAACGCAGTTTTCCTTGATGTCATAAATATTACTACGGCATACTGGTGATGCCTTGAGACCATTGATAAAAAACATGATTGAAATTGGTTCTCTAATACCGGCTCAAAAAAAACTTGACAACATACATGTACAGCTAGATGCAATAAGCTGACGGACAGTGACGGTGTAAGAATATATTGCTTGTCAAGGCTTATCCGTGAAGAATTTTTCAAAGGCCAGGTTGAGCAGCAGCTAGATAGGCTAAATTTCCAAAATTGAGGCTGGGGCAAAATTAAAGGTACATTTGTCTAGAGTCTTGACCCTGACCATATATTGTGATTTTCTGTATACCTTCGACTCATAAAGCTACGGGAAATTTAATATAGGGATGTATCAGCATCGCCTGCAGCACCAGATTTCCTGAGATATATGTAAACCTCCACCCCTGAAAGCTGAAGGTTCTTTTTGCATCCAATAACCGATTTAAGGGCTCCAAGGTGTTCACAAATTATTTAATAATTTAAATTTCTTTCGAAATATGGCAAAAACATAATGCTAACTGTCCCTTTAGGAGTTAATTTTTTCTTAATTTTCTCTTAAGACAAAAAAGTTTTAAATGATTAGAAGAAAATATAACCTATAATCCCATATAGGTTCTTTTACATGGTCATATATGGCATTGATGACCCCATATATGGACTTGTATATTGTCATAAATGGACATTTACATGGACGTATATGGCAAATATAAACCAATATATGACCATAATCAACTTTCCCACCCGGGATGACTTTTTTACTGTAGGGATTCGTTAAATTACATTTTTGAAATATATTTCAAACCAAGTTTAATTGATTTAGAAAATTTACGTTTGGCGTCGACTCGACATTTGTGGCCAGCCAAAACACACTGATATATACTGTGTATATACAATTACATCTATTAGTTCAATAAGAGTTTTTAAGTTGAGCAGCGCCTCCAAAAAGGAGGAAATTGCACGAAAATATGTCTATTGGCAAAAGCGCCGCAAGAAAATCCCCATTAAATTCATGCATTATCTGGAATCACTGGCTGAAGCCCTAATTTTCTTAATTTTTTAATGCTGCAATATGATTAGTCTAAAGTGGAGCCGAGCTAAACTCGTAATTTTTTTAAATTTTCTATAATTTTTTGCCTTTAGAGAAAATTAAGAAAAGAATTAACTCCAAAATTAGACAAAAATTACAAGTGGACAGTTAGCATGAGCGTTAATTGTCTTTTGCCTACCTTGAAAGCGATCAAGCCTGTTGTTTTTAATGTTCTGTGATATTGCTTTTACCGTCTTACACCGACGTCTGCCACTGCCGAAAATTGGCATTTGCATATTACATGATAATACAAGTTTAAACGAATACAAGCGTATGCTATTGTACGGAAGCCTATTAAACCAGTCGGGTGCATGTTAATGAAAGGTTGTACCCATAAAGCGGGCGTGTTATACATGTTTGAAAATGCTACAGGTCAGTCAATAATGGTAACGTCGGATCAGGGTGGGGCACATTTAATTAGACGATTTGTAGCGTTAAAAATGAACACGAGTGTTCATTAGAAGATGATTTGGTATTGCCTCATTCTGGTCGATACCGTAATTAATGAATGACCTGTTGCATTTTCAAAGAAGGGCAGTAGAACTATTGATGTGCTAGCGTCATACCATGAACTGAAGGCTATGAACTCCTCTACAAATCGAATCTGTGGACTACTAAAATTGAAATGTGGACATTTGAAAAAAAAATTTAATGGTGGGTTTTCCTAGAATTCTTTAAAAATACACTGCAAATAAAACTCATCCAAATCACATAATGTCCTACTGGTGCCCCTCGTGCCTTTAGACACAAAACGGGAAGAAAACACACACAAAAATGTTTTTATATGCACTGTACAATGCATTTTCATTTCATCTCGACATATTCAGGAGATTTGATATGATGCAACCACATACAGTTTAAACACTAACCTCACAGCTTGCAAGCTAGCAGTGATTGCCTGGTTACAGGGGTAGCTCGTATTTTTTTTTTTTTTTTGTAATTTAAGGTTAGCCAAGGTTAATGAAAATTAAATAAAAAACAGAAAAGGCAGTAAATACCGTACATGTTTTCTGCATATTTCTAGCATAATAATAAAGGATTATCCCACAACGAAGAGGAATGAAAGAGTTGCGTATAAAACACTTCTCCTAAAATCCAGTTTTGCATTTCTGTGAAATGGTGTGAAAATCAATGGAGTGATGACTGGTTAAGTCAAAAAAAATCACCATGATTGTAATTTTATGCAATCATTATAAGTTGCATTACTGAATGACGCATTTGCAGGGTGTCTCTTTAGTCCTAGGCACAAATGAGAAAGGTTGTAGTACTCATGAAACAACTGCATATTAAATGTGCCTAATAAAATAGGTTCGATTCCTGGGATCATGCATGCATTTCTGCCTGCTTCGGCTGCGTCCTAAATAAAAATGGCGTGCGAATTTTCGCCTTTTCCATTTGCGACCTGGACTTATACAATACACGTTGTATTCTTTACCAACCCATATAGGAAGACTGCTTCTGAGTAGCACGGAATCAACTACACCAGAGGCGTCATGGCTGTGCTCGAATTAGTCAACAGTCCAGACGTCAATGGCACTGCCAAGGCTGCTTCAGACCTGCCCGTCTTCAACAACGCCACCTTCGAGGAGCCGACCACCGGTTGGTTCGTCACCTTCTACAGCATTTTGCCCATCGTCCTGCTAGGGACCATCGGCAACTTGCTGTCCGTTGCCGTTTTCCGGTGCACCAAGCTGCGCCGCGTCTCTGCCAGCTACTACTTGACCATGCTGTCCATATCGGACACCGGCTTCCTCATCAACCTGTTTGCCATGTGGCTGGAGATGGTGAACGTGTCTGCCTTCAACCAGCCAGTCCTGTGTCAGCTCATCAACTACATCGCATACGTGTGCAGCTTCCTGTCGCCATGGCTCATTGTGATCTTCACCATTGAACGCTTCGTGGCGACTTGCTATCCGCTCTGGAGAGCAGTCATTTGCACGGTGACCAGAGCCAAGGCCATCGTGACCGTGCTGGTGTGTGTCGCCTCCCTGTCCTACGTCTACATCCCCTTCGTCATTGGCCTGGAGAAGGCCGATGGCACGTACCAATGCGACCTCAAGCCAGGCTTTGACTATACCTGGTACATCCTCAACATCCTGGACATGATGTTCACCCTGGTGGTGCCCACGGTGCTCATCATCGTGCTCAACGTCAAGATCGCGCTAGCCATCTGGCACTTTGAGCATGTCCGGCGTAACATGACCATGGCCAGTCCACCCAGCGATGAGTGCAATTCGAATGCAGACTCAGCAGCCGTGCAACTCAACCCAACTGTTGGCATGGGTGCCCATAGGTCGCGCAGCTGTTGCACCCACTACCAGGTGAAGATCACCAAGATGTTGCTTATCATCTCCAGCGTGTTTATCGGGCTGAACTCCCCCAGCTACCTAATCCGCATCATGGTGTTCTTCATGTCCAAGGAGGAAAGCGACGCCTACAAGGACTTGCAGCACTATTGCCAGCTGGGATACTACCTCAACTTCGCCATAAACTTCCTGCTCTATTGTGTCAGTGGTCAGAACTTCAGGCGGTCCCTCAAGAGCATGTTGTGCAGTGTGGCCCGCAGGGCCCAACACCGGCAACTGAGTCGCTCGAACACTGGGACCATGACCGCCAACTGCAACAACTCCACAATATCCAACAACACAATGTCCATTGGGTTAATAGCTGCGTACCAGAAGAGTGGCGGTGTTCTGGAAGAAACAAGAAACGGGAAAGATGCTGCATAACAGTATTCTGGAGCTTAAGAGTCTTGACGTTTTGCAACAACATCATCATATATCACCAGCATGACCCAAGTTTTGTATGTCCCCTCTAATGGCCAACCTAAGGTGTTCCTCTTGTGTTCGAATTGCTCAATTGGCACTTACTTGGTGAACATCTTCGCTCTTTATTTGGATTTCATTTCAAATTTCATTCCGCAACACTCTTACCCGAAAGGAGCAATGCAGCCGGCAGGTAGCTTCGGTCATTGATGGTATAATGGCGGCTGCATTGCCAATTTCGGGAAAGAGCATCGTGAAATGTTTGCCTAGCTAGTCCCAATTAAGCAATATTGCATGCTCATCTTTTTGATTCTAGCATTTTTTCTAGTTGGCGTTTTGGCGATTATATGTAAGCGGGTGACACTGGAAAACGGCCTATTTGACTTACCGGAAGTTTGGGCGTTAATCCTCTTAAGGGCAAGAAATGGACCTCTGATACAAAAACCAACCCTTTGTCCACCATGTTAAACTGCTTCTCCAGCCCCTGTGCTTTTAAATGCAGACATCTCAAATTGTAATGGTCGATATTGAATTATGTTGTTCACTTCATGTAACCGCATGTTAACAGTCTACACGTGGTACGTTTTATATGGAGATACAAAACACAATGTCCACATATTTTGCCAGTGTGGCCAGAAGCACGCGAGACATGTTTTTCACCTAGTCGCGCAATTTCACATTGATAAACATTTCAGGTGAAATTTATATTCAAAATTCATCAGTGGGTTGTAAATCACTTAATTAAAGCCTTCCCTCTTGGATACATGTGATTATTTCACATGGTCACATTGGTCCCTCTTGTTTTGGGTGTGTTCTTAATTAAATCTGCAGTACTTTTTGTTTATCTAGCGTGCATATGAAATGTGCTGTGCAATGTCATACATTACCATCTCTTCTTTGTTGGTGCACGATCAGATCGTCGTCTGTAAGTGCCTTGAATTGTTGCTCTGGAAGGCTTTGGAAGGTTAATGACAAGGTGCAGTGATATATTCAAGCTGTCACTTTGACAGCGATAACATCATTGAGCACAACAATACCTTCGAATTAAGCAAAACAATAGCCATCAGATCAATATCTGAAGTGTCATTCATGCAGTATGCTTTGGAAGAAGCGCATCGTGAAAACAGCTGAACTGTTAAAATAAACCTATGCAGCAGCTTAGGCCTGCATCATAAAATCAATCCGTAATATACAGCGTGTCCATACATTTGCTCTGGGGTTTTTAAGTGTTATAACTTGGAACAAACTGGAATTCCGAGAAATGGTTGGATGCACCGCCGGTTTCGGACAGGGAAACTCGTCAAATTTAATAAATTTGAACTTGAACATCCTTGTTGACTCCTTCCTATAGTCAGCCTTGTTATCATTATCTTAAAAATGGAATTTAGATTTAGTTTTTTCCTGGTAAAACGAGATGTTCAACATAATTTTGACGATTTTAACTGCGTCGTTTATTTATGTAAAGATAAATAAAGTTGGTAAGTGATGTGACAGTGAGGTAAAAAAAATGATTTTGTTTTTATTCTAAATTTGAGTGCAGATACATTATGTAGCCTACTAGAGGACCAGTCCGTCGTTTGGATTGATTAGGTCCTGTACATATCAATATATTTTTAATTGCCAAGTCTAATGTTCAACATTCAAATGGGACGAAGGTCACGAAAAAAAGGTCTACTTTATTTTTTAATGGCAACCTCCCATTTTAGATACAGACTCGTATTCATTAAAATAAAATAAGGATCATTTTTCTAAAAAAAAATTTCAATCTGAACAGTAGTTTCAAAGATATTTTTGTTGACATCTTTTTGTGTAGAATAAAATTCTGTATGCAAAATGGTAGGTTGCCATTAAAAAATGGAGTTGATCTTTAAATGACCAAATGTGACATTTGCTTCATATCTTTGGAAATAGTGGTCGGATCAAAAAATGTTTCAGACATATGTTTGTCATTTTTTTATAGAATCAGACTCTGTGTGCAAAATGATAGGTTCTAATTTCGAAAAAAAAATTAGTAAACCTTGAAATAACCTTGAACGTGACCTTGGAAAGCCACGTGACCCCCCACCATTACTTTTCCTCCTCCATGGCACACTGTAAAAACATAATCTTATTTTCAGTCGATTTTTGTGTCTGAAAGTGTTATTTTCCTCTCATTTTTGAGAGGTTCAATTTGTGAATGAGCAATGTGATTGAATGTCACTTTGAGCTAGGGCAACCAATAAATTCATTACTAACAAACAAATAATGATTTCAATGTGATGATTTACTTTTTATAGTAAGGCATTTTAGGCAACTGAAAATTGTTTAGACACTTTAGGTGACTTTTCCTTACGAAAATTCAGTCACATTACAAGTCTTGATGTCAGACACTCAAAACAAGATTCATTAAATGACTGACTTTTGTCTACAAGGATTTGACACATAATATGACTAAAAGTAAGACAGCAGTTTTTACAGTGCATACAAACATTGCTTAATACATTTTTCTGTCAAAAGCTTTGGTTTTTATTTTATATGACTGTCTCACTTGAAATGTCTCACCCGATGGTATCAGGTGAATTTATAGAAACCTTGTGTAGACAGCATCAGTATAGCCGAGGCACTGAGGCAGTGCAGAAACTGGAGTGTAGACACAAGAACATGCTGTACATGTACAAGGACGAGTGTACATGTAGAAACCTGAAGAGTGCAGACACATGCAAATTAGTAGACATGTTAATGTAGAAAGCATCAGTATAGACGTGGCAGTACAATAACTGCATGGAGTGTATAATTCGAAGTGCAGACACATGGGTGTAGAAACCAGAGTGTAAATTGTTTCTGGCTATTCCACTGTACAAGTAAACTTGAAACGAGAAAACAAGCATGAAATAAAAAAATAAAAAAATTCTTTTACATTTGTGCTGCCATGCATAGACCAACAGCTGTGGTAGCGTTAGTCAGGTTAGGTCGGAAAGGTTCAGGAGAAAGGTTCCCCTACTGGGGGTCTGGGGGGCTTTGATCCCAGTTAGGCAACAACATCGATCATTTGCAATTCCGTTTCTATACTCTGGTTCCTACACTTAATGTTTGTACTAATTAACATATGTTGGTATTATCTGGTTTCCACACATTCACTTATGTTTCTACTATCTGGTTTCCACACTTATGTTTCTATTAATTGGCATACTGTGCATGTATTTGTGGCTTACGCGAACCCATGATCTCCAAATGTAAAAATAAAACATACACTGTAAGTCCTACCACAACAATAGCCTCACTCTGCTTTCACCATGGTAACCCCTAAACATTCTTGTTTCTGCCCTCCAGTTTCTGCCCTCCCTAGTAACACGTTATGTTGGGCCAACGTTGGAAACCCGTTGGCACAGTTGGCCGAAAGTTGGCATTGGCAAATGAATGTTGGCCCAACGTTGGCAAAATGTTAAATGCCAACCATCGTTTTTAGGTTGGCCGAACATGTTGGCCCAATGTTGGCAAAACGTTGGACGCCAACCATCGTTTT
>JAQFYZ010004948.1:0-10230 GCA_034695085.1 Cylindroiulus punctatus
AGGGATGATTGTTTTATGTGAAAAAAGTCAGGGAAGATTGTTTTATTTGAAAAAAAGGCAGGGATGATTGTTTTATTTGAAAAAAAGGCAGGGAAGATTGTTTTATTTGGAAAAAGTCAGGGATGATTGTTTTATTTGAAAAAAAGTCAGGGAAGTTAAAAATTGAATTTCTGGAGCAACCCAGATATATTTTCATTATTATTATTTATTATAATTTTAGTTTTTTTCACCTCCTAAAAAGTTCTTTTTCTGGCACTTAACACGTTATGTTTTGGCTCTCTTCAACTACCTAAGCATGTGATTTGATTTAGCCTTCGAGTTGTTATGAGAAAATCACATTTATTGTGTCTTTCTTATAAAATTGATGAAATATAATAAAAAAAATATTGGGCTAAAGTTCACGTTATTGACCTGCTGCTAAAACATATTCGCACATAAAACACAAAAAATATATTCGCAAATATTATTTACAACATATTTGTTCAAATAGTAAAACAGAGGGTGGTGTATATGAGGGTTGCCGCAGTGCGGGGTGAATTGGATTTTGTGTGGGAACGGGTTTGGTGAAGTTGCTTCCAGTTAAACCAGAAATCCAATTAATTTTTCTCCAAATGTTTCGCTGTTATTTCCGGACGAGGCGGGTTTTAAAAATAGTTTCATTAATTTTTGCTTTGGTTTAATGCGTGACCCACCTCACTTTAACACGGTTCGTAATATTCTGTTCCTGCTTGGTGTAAATTATCCAGTCCTGGCAAATCTTCTTCACGCTAATTTTTCACCGTTTCTCAACAAAAAAAAAAAAAAAAAAAATGTCCTACTTGGAGGGTTTTTGTTATTGCTGGTGCACGAAACGCTGTCCTACTTTCGAGTTAAGGGGTGTACCCCTTAACACCACCACCGAGAGCGGGATTGCCCCTAACGTTCACTGCTAATGTTAGCGCATGTCCAGTTAAAAGTGAAAAAACTATCCCAGAAGCTTCACTGTACATGTATCTTGCATCAGAAATTAGAAATCAAAAAACCTCTTCTACATTTTAGCCGCCGTAACAGTAACGAAGGCGGGCTGCCCCTCATAGCTCGAAGCCGGTCCTCCTGTACTGGCTAACTTAAGGCGCTCCTTTGGAACTGGTGACTGGCCCCTCCTTTCCTTGCTGCCCCCTTTGTTTCGGTTTGTCTCCTTGCTCTAACGTTTGTTGAAGGATCTTTATATTTATGTTGTTTCTACTTTTCCTCTTATCCATCTTTGCCCTGGTCCTTTTATTTCCTATTTCTAAGTATATGCGTCTGCGTCCTACGCTTCTGCTCGGGCACCATTATGCCTTTTAGACACTGTACCCCAAATACACATACAGTTTGATTATATTGGCTTCGTTTAGGTTAGTCTAGGTAGAAAACATGAAAAAACAAATACACGCAGGAATGATAAAAACCAACAGTCACGACAGGTGTAATTATCGTCTAGAGTAACTATAGTCGGCTCAACGACAGAAGACAAAAATGGCGTCAGTTCAACCAATAGGATGCCATTTCCTGTTTGCAATTCGTTCATCCAACTTTTAGAGCGGAGCCTGAACAGGTGCCCACTGCCAAAAAGCGCCTTAGCAAGTCGTAGATCGACCCTATAGTGGTCGGCCCAGGGTCGCACATGCGGCTAATTGGCTCGTTCTGGAGCCCGCAGTAGGATGGGAGTCCTACTCTTATCAATGACGGGCCACGGTCGCACATACGACATTATTGGCTGCCGAGCGTTCACGGATCAGCGCTCATGCATACTCCGTTCACCATGGCAAGTGTAGCTATGGCAGCCATGTTGATTTTACCAGCTATTATAGGGTCGGAATAGCCCGGACGAATCTATCGATAAGCGCAATCCCTCTGACTAGCTGTCAGAATTTCTCTTCTCTCGTTGAGCCGACTATAGTACGTATTTGGTGCAGGGAATGTACCGTAGTGCGCGTATATCCCACTTTTTCGTTTGTTTCATTGGAAAGTGTTATCGGGTTACCCTGCATCGGGTGGCATTCTGCGCGCTTCGGGTGCCATTCTGCGCGCTTCCTCAGCACGTGGGCGAGGGTCGTCCGCCAAGTGCCGGGCATTGGTTTTGGGGGGTTATAGCTCGAGTGCTCGCCTCCCCCCTCGCCATACGGTGCGTGTGGGGTGGGGCGGTGGCGGCGGCAATTAAAAAAGCGAAAGGATTGTTTCGATGACCCTGATTGCGTGTCCAGATTAATAATGGAGCGCGCTCGCCATTGAAACTAGGTTAGAGTGGAAGGAGATTATTGAGGCTAAGGTGACCCCACCCAAAACAGCCGACAAGAGGATGAAGAATGGCGGGCGTACATACACTACTTGTTCAATTGTTATTCTGTTCAACTCCAGTAAGCTGAGAAGGAGGAGGAGGAGGTCAGAGGTCGACCGAAAAAATGTGGCACAAATGGCTGCCCGAGTGCTTGCTTGACAGCACTGCGGACTTTTGGGACCGTTCAATTTTTTGCACCATATCTGTCTTAACTTATACTGTGTAAACTTATAACCTAATATCAGCGGCCGGTCCCGAGCTCGTCCCTATGCTTGCTTTATGTCCCTGCCTAAGTCAATAACCTGTTTAAACCGATACGTGATGCCCGGTCCCTACAGCACCGTGTGCAGCAGGCTTTATTAAAGCCTGCTGCACACGGAGCTTTTTCTTCTGCTCAATCGCTTCTGCTCGGGCACCATTTTGCCTTTTAGGCACTGTGCCCCCCAAATACACACACACACACACACACACACTCTTCTGCACAATGGCTTGCTGGCAGACTTGATGGCAGCAGTGCTTGGAAAGTGACGTCACTGCTGGCTTGAGGGCTAGGAATTTCATGACAGGGTTGGTGCTATTTTTGCTGCTCGTTTTGGTGCTGGCTGCAGCAGCTAGCCAATGAGGGGGAAAGGATAGGGTCACATGAGTAAATAGGGAATATTCCCCATTTTGCCTCCACACTGTTGCAGTGCATGAACTTGTGAAAATGGGACCAAGGCGGATCGACCCCAACAAAATCAAATGGACAAATGATGAAATAATTACATTAATTGATAAATACAAGGAGGAATGCTGCTTGTATGCAGTGAACCTGCCTTCTTAAAAAAGCACATGATGGCGTCCAACCGTCGATGGTAGCACTTACACCGTCTGCATGCGCTCAACACCGTTTTACTTCAGTGTTTCACAGCATTTGAAGTCAGGTTTCGTGTGCTAAAATTAACTGTATCAATAAATAATCACCAGCATCCTCAACTTTCAGCCTATTGAAAAGTTGATTTTTCTGTCACTTACGACGTTATGGTTCCGCACCCTTCCCTTATCCGTACATCTTTCTGCTTTTCAACTAATACTACCTTTTCCACCGGAATTTTGAATTGTGATTGGTGGCCCAACCAACAATTCAATTTTTTGGTGGAAACACTATTAAACGAATGATGATTCAAACTCAATCATGATCCAAACAACATTGATCCAACCAATGAATTGAACCAATGATTGAGTGACGTCAGGCAGTGTCACCACTCAACTTTTCCATGCGTCAATGTGGCAATGTGGCGAATACATCCTGCAATTCATCTCTAATACTGTTTAGAATGCATTTAATAAAGCATTCGCCTTTACATATCATAAAATGCATTCTGCAATACACATGAAATGCATTCCTAGGAACATTGTAGAATGCAAAATATTCCCTATACGTATTCCACGATGAATTTTATAAATTTATGTCTTGAGGAAAATGTTGACTTATTACCTTTAAAATCTGTCGTTTACACACACCCTGTAGCAAACTGCCAAATCCCATCATGCAACGCGAAATGTGGGTTTGCTGTGGAAACACTTGATTTTTGTATTGTGATTCCTAAATCATGATTGCTAGGCAATCACATACCCATATGGAAAAGAAATGTATTTTGAAATGCGTAGCAAGAAATGCATTTGGAAATACATTGGAAAATACCTTTGGATTGGCACTAAAATATCTATTGTATTATGCATTTCGAAATGCATTTGGAAATGTATGGCGATATATATTGCAAAACACGTGTAAATATATTGAAATATGTATTTCAAAATACATATCACAATATATTCACTCTACATTGCAAATACATCTCAATTCACACTGCAGTTATGCAAATTTTGTGTTACACAAAATTCACTTACGAGTTACCTAAGTGAGGTCCATTTTGGGAAATTAAGATAAAATATTATCTCAGTTTAAGCTGAAATGCATGTATTTAGAAATGTATTACAAATGTATTACAAATGCATTATACGGTTTGGCGTATACATTTCCAAATGCATTTAAAATACATTTTGCAAATTGAAATACATTGCACAATGCATTTCAATCTCTCTGGTATGTTAATTGGAGTTCCACCCACCACGTGGCAACGGCGCTCTGTATTCAGCCCTGACTGCATTGAATTGAAATAAGTTTTCAGGGCGGAACGACAGCGTTGGTTTCTTAATTTTCACGGCTCGTAATTTCTGTCTCGCTTCACGGCCGGGAACCGGCACCGAAGTAATTTCTCCAAAAATCCGCCATCTTGCATTGTTCATTTACGAAAAATGTGTCGTCTGACAATCGCCATTGAAAAGTCTTTGGTTTGAAATTTGGGAAAAGCCTTCAATGGCGTGTCTGAAATTTTCAAATGTTTTTGTTGTTTTTTGGCCCAAAAAGCAGTGCTGATTTAGTTTGGTGGTTATTGTTCCCAGGCCCCGCCCCCTAGCACCCCTCCCTACACCCCTGACCATAGCACGGCTTTCACCACCCTCGCCTCCAATCCACCAAATGTTAACCTACATTTTATGCCAGAAAAATAAATTTCAGCAAAAGAATATAAAAAAAGCCACCGACGAAATCCAAGATGGCCGACTCGACCGAAACCGATGACCCAAAACTGCTCTCTTACTAGCTTTTCACGCCGTTTTAGGGTTTAAGTGCCGCTTCCAGTTGTATTTATAATATGAAATCAACGCAAACACTTACTTAACACTCACGGTGTATATTATTCGAGAGGGCGATGCAAATCTTCACTTTGTTGAAATAAGCAATATAGGCCTATGGTATAGCGGCTGATAGAAAAGGGTTGAATTTTGGAGAAAAAAAATTGCTTTGCAAATGTATTAGTATGAGTTTTAGGCCCGAATTTTTTTTGCAGAATTTTTTGGGTCTGAATTTTTGTGCAGAATTTTTTGGGTCTGAATTTTTGTGCAGAATTTTTTGGGTCTGAATTTTTGTGCAGAATTTTTTGGGGTCTAAATTTTTTCTGCAGACTTTTTTGGGGTCCGAATTTTTTCTGCAGAAATTTTTTGGGTCCCAATTTTTTCTGCACAATTTTTTAGGCCTGAATTTTTTGTGCAGAATTTGTTGATGTCAGAATTTTTTATGCAGAATTTTTTGGGTCTGAATTTTTCGTGCAGAATTTTTTGGGGTCCCAATATTTTCTGCACAACTTTTTGGGGTCTAAATTTTTTCTGCAGAATTGTTTGTGCATAATTTTTTCTGCAGAATTTTTTGGGGTCCAAATTTTTTCTGCAGACTTTTTTGGGGTCCGAATTTTTTCTGCAGAAATTTTTTGGGTCCCAATTTTTTCTGCAGAATTTTTTCTGCAGAATTTTTTAATGTCAGAATTTTTTGTGCAGAATTTTTTGAGTCTGAATTTTATGTGCAGAATTTTTTGGGGTCCCAACATTTTCTGCACAACTTTTGGGGTCTAAATTTTTTCTGCAGAATTGTTTGTGCATAATTTTTTCTGCAGAAAGAGCCTGATGATTATGAACAACGACTTGTTCTTTTATTAAATTGGCTCTTTTCTCAAAATACGATTTGTTTTTTCTCCATATGTTGTTATTGGATATTTGTCCAAAAGAGAGCTAAGTTGCCTGTGTATCAAGCAGCAGTTATGTTGAGTTTGATAATGATGTTTTTCATATTCTTTGAAAATTGCTCGTGGAACACTTTGGAACATTTGAAAACACCAAACAAAGTGTGCTTTTCCTCTTTAAAAGTTTTACGTTTCATTATGACTAAAAATGTGTATGCATTAACGGGTAAGTTTTGGTCAGGGAAAGTCAGGGAAAAGTCAGGGAAATTCGAAATGATAATTTTGTGGCCACGCTGTAAATGGCACTTGGCCGCTTGCGTTGTCACCTGCCTCTTTTGCTCATCATCTCCAATGAAGCCCAACCATTCCTCGACCTTTACGTCCTCCTTACCTCTGCGATGGTCATCCAGAGCGGGACATTTACATAGGATGTGTGAACCATCCTCCGTACCATCCCCACATAGATCGCGCAGTTCTTCACAATCCCGAAACTTCGCTAACCGCTTATTAGTTTCCAAAGAGCATGCTCGAGCTCTAAAAAACAGGACACTAGAATAAGTATTGTCATACAGGGTTTCTCGGCATATCTTAGGTCTACTCCTGCATGTAATGCGGGTACGTGTTGTGTTGCCAGTCTTTGCCGCTGCGGCTCTGTATGCATGGTGCCGTTCAATTTCTTTCTTTCCTTACTTCGTACACGTATACGGTGTATTGTCATCGGCGTGTACACTGTAGACATCGAATTAAAGTGCACCTACTAGTACACAAATAAAGAAAGAATGTAGTAAGAAACTCGAGGCCGGTCTAGAAATGCGGAAAAAAACAAAAAGGAGGAAAAAAGTGAGGGGGCTTTTGTACAGCTTGGTACGTGTTTTCAATTAATAACAACCTCATTTCAGATAAGATTTATGAGGCGTCTTCCTTAATTGTTAATTTACTACGAGAACGACTGGCTTTTTTTGGTGGGGTTTATTAACCGCCCGATCGTCGTAATAACTTAATTGAACTTGTAACGAATCGGTACAAAACGACAAACACCTCTCAGGACGTTGTTTGGACCTAAGGCAGCTTGTGACACAATTATGAATTATTGGCTAAAAACGACACCGGTCATCGATGAACGTATCTCTGGGCGCCATTTTTATGATCGATAAAGCGAGCGAAACTATGGTGCTGGAGAAAGCTACTTCGAATACCTTGGACAGATAAGGTGACTAATCAGGCTGTACTCGCACGCATCAAACCTAGAGCTTCATTGGAAGGCAGGATCACCAGACTGCGACTGACCTACTTTGGGCATGTTATGCGTGCCCATTCATTGGAAAAGGATGTGATGCTGGGTATGGTCAGTGGAACCAGAAGAAGAGGAAGGCAGCGAACACGTTGGCTGGATACTATCAAAACCGACACCAATATGACCATTGCACAGCTGAAGGAAGCCGCACTCGACAGAACAAAATGGAGAATGTTGGCTTATGAAGTCTCAGAGAGTCGGCAACGACTGAACGGATAATAATAATAATAATATTGAGTGAGTTGATTTCGCCCTGGTGGAAAGATCAGTATATGACAGAGTGACTATAGTCGTCATAACGAACGAGCGGAAAAATGGCGTCGTTCAGACCAATAGGATGCCATTTCCTGTTTGCGATTCATTTATCCCGGTCGCCGCAAACAGCGCCACTGAGCGGAGGCTGGTGAGAGGGAGGAGCCTAAGGTGGTGCCCACTGCCAGAAAGCGCTTTAGCCAATAAGAGATCAGCCCTGCAGTGGCCGGCCCAGGGTCGCGCATGAGGCTTATTGGCTCGTTCGTGAGCCCTCTGTATCACTCCGATCACCGAGGAGGACCAGGGTCGCACGTGCGGGTTGATTAGCTCGTTCGTGGTTCCCGAGCGTTCAAGGTGTATACGCTACGGTTCCGGGTACCGAGCTCATGCATGCTCGGTCCACCACGGCAAGTATGGTTCTGGCATCCATTTTCCTTTCTCCAACTACAGTTGGTTCTGAATTGCCAGGACGAATGTATCGATAAGCAAATTCTCTGTGATTGGCTGTCAAAATTTCCGCTGCTTCGTTGGGACGACTATAGCCGTCTGGAAAATCTGGAAATGTCAGGGAAATTTGATTCAAGCTTCGGCTACCCTAGACAGTTGTGGAAAAATAGCTCTAGTTGGCTCTCGATATCTTGATTAATTCGTATCTGAGACACTGGTATTTGAAAATGGTAATTGCATTGATTATTTATTTAAATTTTTAGCACATATATTCATGTATGTACCTGTAGATATCGTTTATTCCTTAAAATTTTCTTGCGTCCAAATTTTTTCTACAGAATTTTTTGGGGTCCGAATTATTTCTGCAGAATTTTTTGGGTCCGAATTTTTTCTGCACAACTTTTTGGGGTCATAATTTTTTCTGCAGAATGATTTGAGTTCGAATTATTTCTGCAGAATTTTTTGGGTCCGAATTTTTTCTGCACAACTTTTTGGGGTCCGAATTTTATCTGCAGAATGCTTTGGGTTCGAATTTTTTTTGCAAAATTTTTGGGGTCTGAATTTTTTCTGCGCAACTTTTTGGGATCCTAATTTTATCTGCAGAATATTATCTTTCTGTACTATTTTCTGCAGATTTTTTTAACTGAAAATTTTGTGCAGAAAAATAATTTTTTTCCCGCAGAATTCTGCATGAATTTTTCAATGGGGTAGTCACCCTGCTTGATGTTTCTTACTCCACAATCTGTGAATGAAAACATTCTGTTCAGCTTAATGTTATCACTAATGCAGGGCCTGCTAAACTAGGGGCCTCTAGGCACATTAGGGGGAATAACATTTTATGACGCATTTCCGGTTCACCCCCTGCGCTGAGCTCCCCCTGGCGGCGGCTGCGTCCAATCCTAACTAGGTTAATTCGCCTTCGATTACGAATTCATTGATATATTATGAGAGCGATTCGCCCTTAATTCCCCCTAGCCTATATATGGTGGAGCGGCGACATTATAATAAAATTGAGGTCCACTCGTTTCGACCATTAGCATCTGGCTCGAAAAACAAAGCAAAAAAAAGTCAAATTAAATCAAATTAAAAATGAAAAAAATGCTCCAAACTGGTTATCCCTACGAATAAAGTTACATTTCTTTTACGTTAATGGCTATCTAATCCAGGCTATCGCCTTCGACGGAGATGTTTCCATTTAATTTCGATTAATCGGTCATCTGGAGCTGACCCCTCGAAGGGCGGGGCCTTCTTGGTGTCCATGTTAGTTTTGCTGGTGGAAAAAATTGATTAAAATTTAGTATTAATTATAACGAAGCTTTTACTGGGTCCCCACCAAGCACTACTCACCCAATAGTGCCTTAGAAATTGGAAATTAATTTTGGTCTGGCCTTTTTGACTCACCCTGTATAATGGGGATAATGGATTAGTTTGACACCCTCGGATTAACATTGATAATCTTAATAAACTAACTTTATCGAATTTCCTACCAGTCACCAATCACCACTATCACCAAATAGTGCCTGAGAAATTGGAAATTAATTTTGATCTGGTCTTTTTGACTCACCCTGTATAACGGGGATAATCGATTAGTTTGACATCCTGGCAAAGCCACCCTCGGATTAACATTTATAATCTCAATCAACTAACTTTATCTCCCATCAATCACCACTCTCACTTAATAGTGCTTGAGAAATTGGAAACTAATTTTGATCTGGTCTTTTTGACTCACCCTGTATAACGGGGATAATCGATTAGTTTGACATCCTGGCAAAGCCACCCTCGGATTAATTTTTATAATCTCAATCAACTAACTTTATCTCCCATCAATCACCACTCTCACTTAATAGTGCCTGAAAAATTGGAAATTAATTTTGGTCTGGTCTTTTTGGCTCACCCTGTACAGTGGGGATAATCGATTAGTTAGACACCCTGGCAAAACCACCCTGGGATTAACATTGATAATCTCAATAAACTAACTTTATCTCTCATCAATCACCACTCTCACCTAATAGTGCCTGAGAAATTGGAAACTAATTTTGATCTGGTCTTTTTGGCTCACCCTGTATAATGGGGATAATCGATTAGTTTGACATCCTGGCAAAACCACCCTCGGATTAACATTGATAATCTCAATAAACTAACTTTATCTCCTATCAATCACCACTCTCACTTAATAGTGCCTGAGAAATTGGAAATTAATTTTGGTCTGGTCTTTTTGACTCACCCTGTATAGTGGGGATAATCGATTAGTTTGACACCCTCGGATTAACATTGATAATCTTTATAAACTAATTTTATCTCCCATCAATCACCACTCTCACCTAATAGTGCCTGAGAAATTGGAAACTAATTTTGATCTGGTCTTTTTGGCTCACCCTGTA
>JAQFYZ010004949.1:0-10229 GCA_034695085.1 Cylindroiulus punctatus
CTAAGTTTTTTCACTGTGATCCCTACTTAACGTTTCTGGATTATTTTATGTAAATACATTGACTGAATTTCTTCCTGGTTTCAAATATTGGACAGAAATGTCGTCTACTTGATTTAATTTGAGCGTGCATCGTAAAACGATATTTACGTTTTTTATAATGATGCATCCTCACCCATACTAAATTTGGTTATGATTTGATTGACATAGCTGCCATCTAATGGCGGCACAATGTCTTGGTTTTAAATCCCCATTATTCCTTGAATAAACTGTGCCGATGATTTCTTCCCCAAATGCACTCTGGTGATTAATAGACAACATGTCTAAAGTAACCATTCCACGAATTGCCATTGAACTAACCAATAATTGTGAAGTTTCTTTCGTTTTAGTGACGATGGCGCCGCACTTTGTCGCTATGAATTTGCCTAGATCTTGTTAGCACGCATTCTATCAACATTTGCCAACAGTATTTTCTTTTAACCTCATTTTTCTGTTGCAAGCCTTGTACGTGTTTGTGTTTACCTGTTTTCTGTTGGTAAACACCGTGCAGTTTTGACTGCATCGCATCCCAAACTCACCCCTATGTTACATTTATGCAAATTCTAGTGTGAACCCCATAGGCCTAGGTAGAGTATTTTATTGTTCTGTCTCACTTGCATTTGGCTGATCTTACACCAATGCGATATCGTTCTAATACCATGTCATTGCACTATTTGATAATTTGTCATGTGGTGGGGCCACACATGCCATCACTTTTATGGTGATGCATATGAACACGATGAGAATACATGTTGCTAGCCCTTGCTCGAAACCTTGTAGCATTGCAATCGAAACAGGAATGGGTGATTTGAGTACCAATTTTTCACTTTCTGATTCGGCATATTAGCTGTCGATTCCTTCAAAATAGATTACGTGCTTTACGTTGGAAATGAGAATTAGTAATATTTTTATCTAAGGCGTTTCTTCATTTGGTTGGTTGTTTTAAATTACTTGAGCGAAAGTGCAGTTAGATCAGTTTTATATCCGATCTGGCTATGCTATTCGTTCAACTAATAGAAAGGCGTTCAGTACTATTTTTTGCAGCTCTGGCTTGATGTTTAGGAAACAGAATAAATTAACTTTTTTATCCTTATCAACTCTAAAAAGGATGTGCAGATTTTCTTAAATTCTCATAAATGCAAGGTGTCACGGCGAGCTGTGGTCAAAATAATCAGGAAAAGTGACTTATATGATAGTATTTCATGATCAACCTTTCACTCTTTTTATGCAACTTCAATGAAATTCATCTTCCGCATTGCAGTTGATCGTTCAAACTTATAAATATATATATAAATATTATATATGCATAAAATAATTGATCTTATGTGCCCTACTATAATGTATATACACACGCATATACAGTATATTCATGTAATCAAAATTTCACTCTATTCTTGTCTATGTGCCCACAACTTCATAGTTCATAATGTAATCGAACTTGTTAATTAGCGGTAGAATTTTGTTTTAGCAAATTTCGGGAATTAGGTTTAACTGTCAATGTTACATTTGCAGTTGAAGGGTTTAGAAATAGCCTAATTTCGATAAGCTTGTGTGTTCGTGCTTTTTTGGTTTGAAGCATGCATCGCCACTAGTAGGCATCACATTTCTTGCAGAATACAGTACTTCAGTAGTGTGACCAATTGAAAAAAGTTATTTTGTAGGAGAGGCAAGTTTGTAAATCGTTTGTCGTTGGGCACCATTGTTTCAGAAATGACAAACCTGCCAATGATGCAAAATTAAACCGAAAAGTGAAATTTTTCGGAGTTGTGTAACTACTGAAACTGGAGTTCGATATGATACAGGGCATGTCTTGATAATTGCGATTGAATATGTTGCATCACTTTATGAGTTGTTGCTTTTTCTCATTGTAAGTCTCTGATTTTTCTCTTACCTTCTCTCTCAAATTGCATTCTATACCAATTCACTTTGCAAATTGTAATGCTGCACAAATAATTGCATTGATTTCATGCAAAATCGGTGCGCTTATTGAATGGATTAGCTGTTCGTTCTGGTGAATTCATTTCAGGATTAACAAATTTTAATTGCATGAGGGCTGATTAGCTATAAAAACAAATGTGGGCAACTGTGCATCAATCTTCCCTATTGCCCTCCTCAATGCTCTTTTATCTATAATTGCACTTTTCTGGTTCTGGAAATGTCGTTAATGACTTCTTTTCCACGTTAAACACCCTAAAATTAGTTTTTAATGCTTTCGTGCTCTCATTGCTCCTACAATTTTAATCTCGCGGGATTGGACCCTGCATTCTATCAGATTCTCTTATATGTAATTAAAATTGGGTCTGTAATTGCATATGTGAATATCAATCACATGACATTAATCGGGCTAAATTACATGGTCAAAACCAGACTAGTGGTGTATTTTGGGTGTCATTTATTTAGTTTCCTGAACTGCAGTGGGGCATGCATAGCCTGCATTGAGCATGTTTGAAGCAAATTAGGACATAAGTTTTTCTGTGAAATGCATAATTTAGTGAAATTTGTTTTTTGGTGATATTGATTTTTTTCAAGATGGTGCTGCATCTTATAATACGAGGTTCCCCTAGACCTGATTAACATGGAAATTCAGGGAAATAGGAAATATCCGGATGTCAGGGATAATGAATTTACTTTTTTTAAATAGTCAGGAAAATTCATATTCTGTTAAAAAAAATATCTAAATTTGATGTTTCTTTATGATAGTTTGTGTTCTATCTACTATTGATATGTGATAAGCAATACATACATGTACAGCATTCCTTTGAGGAATCCTGTAAAATAGGCTGCCTGTGAATAGATAAATTAATTGAAAAAGGGCCACATCCAGTTCAGTGTTTTTGAAAGTGTTAAAATGGTCTGTTGGGAAAGATTGGTTAATTTGTCTCACTGTCCTATGATAATGTTAATAAGAAAGAAATTGTGAATTGACACATTAAATTTAATTTTAGATGAGGTACTGCAGCATTGTTTCTGTGAGCAAGTAATATTTACGAAGTAATTACACCCAAAATGCACTTCACTATTGTTAGGTTAAAACGTTGGAGTCGTATTTGGAATTTGAACCTTTTTGGAAAAATGACCCTTATATGACGCTCTTATTACACAATGCACCAACAAATCACTTTTCAATGCTTATCAAGTCTGTAATGTCGAGCTACTCGTATTACTTTGAAAACATATCAGCAAGTAACATAAACGGCAAAATTGTAAACGTTTTTCACGTAGTTCAAACTTTATAAACCCGGATCGTTTGCCAAAAACAATGATAAATGATATATTCGAGGCTGCCAAATGCAGACATGCCCTCATTACTTGGGAATTGATTGTTAAATGTTTGCTTTCTGTCCAAAACAGTCTTAGCTGCATCAAAAAATAACCATTTTTGCTTATTTTAAAGGTATCAGCAAAGCCTTGTATTTATCAGCATTGCTTTGGCAGAAATTTCCCAGCCTAACAGAATACTTTTGTTGTCATCACATTATTGAGGTGTCTTCTTTTGATTTTATTGCACTTAAAGCCTTCTTCTTTGTGTAAGATGTAAAACATTTCATGCCTTCTACATTGAACCTTTAATCAAGTGGAAATCCACGCACTGTTTTTCACTCGAAAGTAATTAAGTATGGCGTCTCTGTCAATATATTATACGAACATTTGAATATATCAACGCCTTTGGTCATCCCTCATTCATCCATCATCCCACTCGGTGTCTCACTTTAAAGTGTCCCGTTTGAACTCTTCCTCAAATCTCAGTAAGCTATATGGCCAATGTAAGGCCACTGATTCTATAGGATTATAACATATATTGCTATTTTATGAAAACAAAGTATATACTTTTACTCCTCACTATGTAGCCAGTCATAGCTGTATTCCTTGAATGGCGAACAACGGATAGTTGCACATGTCAGACATCTGTATTTGTGCTATCGTATTATGCAATTTTTTCGAATTGGGTTGGTTCAGAAGTGAACAATATGAAATAAGGCAGTAGGTTTTGTTCGGAGTCGTTGGAATTTATCAGAAAATTAACGTTAACACACTACACTGGTTTTAACTCTAAAAGGGACAAACTTTCTGATCCCGCTTTGCTTTTCTAGCAGTTTTCCCATATGCAAACCTTGTTTTTTGAAAGGCATTCCATGTTTTCTTTTACTTTTTTTTTGATATATTTGAGTTGCTTATGTATGTACATTTACATCCAATTTATCGACTCCTACGTAAATCGCCCACGTTTGCGCAATCGAGATTTCAGTTAAGATATTTTAGTGATGAGCGGATAAGGTTGAGATATTCATGAAATGGAAGCGCTAAGCGCTGCACTTTAAGTGTAATTAATGTCATTTTTTTCTTTGATTTGCGACTTTACGGCCGTGTTTTAGTCACATGTGGAACTAGGTATTCTGGATTTGAGAGCATTAATTAGTTTCTGAAACTATATTAGACCGACCAATGGAATAAATAGTTTTCGATTTAGTTTTTTGCTGTTAAATGCGATTGTAAAGCATGCTGAAATTCTGACAGAGGTTAACAATTTTCAAGTTTTGAAACCAGAACTTCCAATGTTAGCACTTTTCCACGCACTGTGTCAGGTTGAGTGTAGGCAATTTGGTACTCATTACTTTTTGATATAAGCATAGCCCCCTAGATATAAGAATGTATAACATCATCTTTAAATTACTTCTAATGAAAGTCGTGTTAGCATGCGTAGGAATTTGCACTTGCCCGAATTGAAATTCGAGCAAATTTTTCAAATTATGAGTGAAATTGGTCACTTAACCTAACACAGGGTTTGTAAGGCATCCAATAACGTCCAGGTCAGTGTTTTCAAGAGAATAAGCTGAAAATTGTATCAAAGGCACGAAAGTCTTTCACTCAGCAACACATTAGAGGTCTGAATTTTGGCTGCTTTTATAAACTTGTTCTGTAATTCATTAGAACTTTGGGAAATCTATGCACGCTGTTTTCACGCTTGCTTTCGCTATTAACATTGCAGGTATTGGTTTTCCTTAATTAAAGCTAACGGATTAGGCCCCTGGATCGACTGTATGGTTATAAGTGTATGAAAGATCATAGCACAGTTTTCATAGACAAATTGGGATTTCGCTTGTAGCCTAACATTTTTTTTCTTGCTGTTGATGTAGAAAGTAGAACAGGCCTCATTTGTGGCCAATTCTAACTAATGCTGCGAACTTGGGGTGGAAAACCATTGCCGAATGCTGGTTGGACAAGGTCCGGTTCTGTTAGCCGAACTTGTCGTTCATGTGTCGGTCTTTTGTATTTTTGACTTTTCGTGTCCACACCCGATACTGAGAACTAATCTTAGTGCTTGTTATAGGCATTCCTATATACAAACTTATCTGCAATAATATTTCGATTTTCTTTTCGTAGAAAGCTTTTTTCCCCTTTCTCATCGTGCGAGCGTTTCTGCCTTACGAGAGTTTGTGTCACACTGTGTACTTGCTGCGGGACTAAGTATGAAAAAGTCACTTAAAAATAAGTAGACATATATATATATAAATATATAGATATATAATTATCGAAACAATGACAGTATTTTTGCCCGTCTGTTATCTTGTTAGTGAAGTGATATGAGTGTTTTCAATCATAAGTGTGCATTTCTCGCTTAATTCATTATGTCCACTAGTGTGCTGCCGAAAATCCAGTCGAATCTGCATGTTCGTCTTTCTGTGAAATTTATTTTTGGTACTTCACGTTCCTGCACGTGTAACGAAACCCACCCAAACTATACGCCGACACTTGTACCGTTTCAACAAGTGCTTGTTTTCTCACCGTTACTGGTTCTGGCTAAGCAGTGGTATTTTTAAAACGCTTTGATGTTGTCACTTAAAGCTCTGACATTTTGATTTTTGCATACAAACTCAGCTACAGTAGAAATACGAACTGATGGAACTGAATGACATCCAATCAGAGAGGTGTCGCTTATCGATTAGGGATTCCTGGTTTTAAGTTGTTGAATGGAAAATGGCTGACGCCCCGAGCTGAAGCGCCTCCAATGTTTTTTTTGTTGAGCTCCTGCCTCTCACCAGTGGCGCTGTATGCGAAATACTAGACATGGTCAATCGCAAACTGTCGATTGGATTCTATTGGTCGGCGCTTTCAGCCCAGTTCCATCACTTCGTGGTTCTACTATAGAAACCACCACCTGAAGCGCCATCTACAATACATGTGTGTGTTTCTATTGAGGAATGATGACGGCCATCTTTGTTGCGTTTTCAAATATGGTTGGTTCAGCCAATCTGCAATGTACTGAAAATATACATGTATGCAAAAATTTTAAAGTTCAGAGTTTTGTCCATAATCTAAATTGCCTATATGTTTGCTGCTTGACAGTTACTTTATTCCGATATGGGATCTTGTCCTCCATAAAAATATTGACGTGTATGTGAATTTTGAATTACAGTATGTTGATGTGTGAAGATGCCAAAGGCATTGTCTGTAAACCACTAATTTTTCTAACCAATGGCTTCGAACCGTTAAATTTTCGCCCAACCAATATAAAGTGGAGTAATTTCTTTTGTTTCGTTCTGAATGTTAAACAGGCTTTTACGCTATTCAACACTGAGTTATATAATGCAATTTATATAATCCTTCAAGTTTGACAACGTGTTGGATTCACAATACCATCAATGGTGAAATATTGGTCGCACCAAACTTTTTCTTGCAATTTATGAACGTAAAAAGCCCTCGACAGAACTTGGGGGCCAGGGTTTCTTTAGATTTTGTAATATCTGGTGCCGCGCCTGTTTGTATTTGAAATATGAGAAGAAAAAATGGCCAGGAAAGCTGATCAAGCCTGACGAGATGTATATTTTATCTATAAAAATGGTTTAAACTATATTCTATGGTAAAACATTGTTTGTATTGGTTGACGGTGCATATGGGGATCACCGCAGTTTCTTTTTATCCACGAAACACAACTGCAATTTGAATATATCACTTTTTCCCAATATTTTCGTATACACAAGCGCGAACTGTAAAGAAGTATTTTTGTGGAGATCAATATCTTCTCGATGTTTTTTTTTTTGTTTTTTTCGAAATGGATGAAAAATCGAGCTCCGAGTCATTTGACTTTCAGTTCTTGAAGCAGTGGCACTGCTACATTTGGTTTTGTTTTTCGTTTTTTCGCTCATCAATTTTTTTATTGAGAAAAAAGTTGTTTTTACTAACTAGGCGCCAAACTTTTGTGAACTTTACTTTTCGTACGTGGATTTTTTGTTTGGCATCATTGGGTTTTTCTCTTCTTTTTTTCTTGCCCCCCGTTTGCAGACGTTTACTTTTTCAAGTGCTTACTGTTTTTAATGCACATTGTACTATACGAATTTTTTTGACAAGTCGCTGTAGAAGCCCATTGGAAGCCGTTTTTCAATTTTAAGGCAATGCGTTTTCCATACCATGTTTTTTTTCCAATGCCATTTGCAAGCATTGTGCTGTTGTAGACGTTTGATTTTTTTGGCAATAAATCGTTTTTTGTCGCAGCAGATGATGGTATTTTGCGGATATTTTTTAAACAGACGGATATTAGGGTTATTTCGAGTCCAAATGTATCGACATTGAGTTTACATTGTAGGCAGTGTCCATTGGATATTCCTTTCCTCGCTATCTCCTCCTTGTTATGTTTGAAAACTATTGTTGCTTGATAACTTCTAGTCGACTGATCGAAGTTTTAAGTCTAGTCTAATAATTGCTTTTATTAATGTCTTCGAAGTGTATAACGTATGCTTGTGTATCTACTCTGTTAGGTAATGGACCAAAGATTTTTTTAAATTTGTATAAAAATAAAGATTCGATATTTTTATACGTTATTTCACTTAGATCTTATTTAAACGAGACTTGTGATAAGGTGCAAACTTGCAAGATTTTTAGTACGCTGCAGGTGTTTCTGCAGTGAGGATATTTCTCGAAAAATAAGTCAGTTTATGTTTTAAGTCATGACCTCACTAGTTTTGGGAAAATAATCGGGAAATCATTTAATTGAATTTGACAGGAAATTTTCTGTAAGAATTCGGAAACCTTGCAGAACTTCATTAACATCCAGTCATTTATTCAACCTTTTTATTACTTACCTGCACATGTAATTCTGTGTAGATATCGAATGGGCGGGAGGTTGATTCACTACATGAAACCATTTTTTCGTACATGTATAGTGAACATGACCGCGATATACATGGAGATTTGCATGGAAAAAAAACTATATAGTCATTAAAATTAAGAAACAGACATTGATTTTCATTTCAAGGACATTGTTTCCATTAGTCATATACATGTATAGGGGGTTGAACAATTTGTATTTTCATTATCACGTCGTCTCCAGGTGCAACCAAGGGTCAAAGATTCGGAACTGACAAAAACAGCAAAGGTAAAATTCAAATAATTTCAACTTTGCTGTACTTACTGTTAGTATATGGCACGTTACAGTATATGGAATTTTGTATACAATTTTGGGCATGTGGGGTGCTGAAAATTATAACCCATTTTATGAAATTGTCAATTTATGAGAATGAATGTTAAACATTCAGATTTTAAATCATTATACAGTAAATGTTCGTTTCGAAGGCGATTTTCAATTGGCATTTGGCAAACAAATGTAATCGATTGTATTAGCTGATACAATTTAACGCAATTTACCAAACGTTTATAAACGTTTTCGTTGCTGAGCCACCTCACCCATACATGTACATGTACATGTATCTATGGAATCATTGCGTATAAAGGGAACAAATCGTGTAATTAACTTTGAATCATCAATAGTAGACACTTTCGTTGGTGATTTAGAAACGAAAGTTTAATTTCATTTTTGTGCCTGCGTTATTTTAAACTTTAGTATTTTTGTAGGCCTAGTTTAACAAAACAAATGTTCAACCTACCGTTCATACTTTTAATAAACGTTAAATGCGTATTCTCCCCATGCAAATTAATAAAAACGCTCAGTTTTTTTCTTACCTTGTAGAACGTTTCGTCCACTATCTGGCTACTTTTTTTTTTAGTCAGGAATCATGCCATTTATTCACAAAAAAATGAAATAAAGATTCGAAAATCTGAAATAACCAACGCATGCGTTCGTTATTTCAGATTGTTCGAATCTTTATTTGAATTCATTTTTTATAATATAGTGATAGTGGACGAAACATTTCACATGGTATGAAAAAAAATTAACCTTTAGTTTCTAAAACTTTCCGATGCGAGTCGATTTTCGTACATGTATTTCATTTTAGTGGTTGGTGGAGGGCTGGCTCTATGGGGTTCGAACATTCGCTCCAAGGTTGACTTTTCTAAATATTATTTGTTTCTTGAATCATTGAATAAATGATAAATGTCTCACTTTTCCGAATTTTAAAGCAAATTTCTCTGACCATTGGAAATTCAAAAGAATTAGGCATACAGCAATTATGACAGGCTTTAAATATTGTGCATTTACATAATGTAAATGTTTTCTAAATTATTGTGCATTTACATAATGTAAATGTTTTTTTTAAATTGACATACAGTACATCATGTACATGTGCAGTGTATGTACAAGTAGATAATGCGCAGCACTCCCTCCCCAATAAAGAAACCTCCAATTTTACTCCAAATTTTATTTTTACTGGTAATTCAAGGCGGATAAGAAGCCTCCCCAAGTGTAGACAAATGGGCCAGATATATGAATGTGGGCGACAAATTTTTGCAAAAAAAAATAATAAAAAAAGTGAGCTGGTTTTGTAAATTTTTTTTTAAAAATGTAAAAAAGTGAGCTGGTTTTACAAAATTTGTGCAAAAAAATTCAAAACAGTGAGCTATTTTTGCATAATTTTTGTAAAAAAGAACAGGTTTTCGAAAAATCTTTGCATAACAATGCATAAAATGAACCAGTTTTTGAAAAATGTTTGCAAAACAATACATCAAATGAACCAGTTTTTGAAAAATGTTTTCAAAAAAAGCAAAAAATGAACCGGTATTTGCAAATATTTTTTTATATATTTAGGCCTCCATGTAAATATAGTGTTCCGGGTTTACCTGGGGCCCCCAAAGTTGGCCTCAAGTTGGTGCCTATGGATTTCGTCTTATAAACGACAAAATACTAAACGAAAGGGGTTATTACCGTTATTTATATGCGAACTCCCAACCAGCCTTGCTATAGATGGCATCAAGATGGCGCCTATAGGTCACGTGCAGCCATCAACCAATAGCCAATTACATCG
>JAQFYZ010004950.1:0-10228 GCA_034695085.1 Cylindroiulus punctatus
GTCGCAAGTAATGGGGCTGGAATTGCCAGGCACTCGACTGAATTAGTTGTTCAGGGTAAATAAGGCACTAGAAATTTCTTGAATTGAGAGTACCGTTTGCAATAATTAATACAAGAGTTGTATCTTTAATGGTGGCAACACATCTGTGGAATCGCAGTGAGATGCAATATGATAATGTTGCAAAATACCAATATCCTTATTGCGCAGTAACGCAATGAGGATAAGTAGTCACTACTAACCGGTCTACTGTTATAGTCAAGGTGCTTCTAAAATTACAATACATACAAACTAAAATTAATTGGCAGACGTCGATACTGCACGACACGGCAATGTCATCAAAGGACTGTGGATAACACCAAACAAAACATGAGGGACAGCAAAGTGTGCACGATGATCATTGGCCACGTCGTTCCATTATATACGATTTCACATTTTGCACTTGGATTGGATTGAGAGGCATGTTCATCGCTTTACTGAGCAAGCACACTTACGACCTGTTCTCACAACTTTCATCATGACCTTTGCTGGGTAGTCATCCTAACATTTGGCATGAGCAGAATCATCGTGTTGCATCTCATTGCGATTCTACAGATATGTTGTCACTATGAAAGTTCCAATCCTCATATAAATCAAAAGGAGTATAAAAAAAAATTATATCTACATACAAGGAAGTTAAAAATGAAGTTACCTTAAAACTACTGCAAAGCATGATATACCTACATATAGCTAATATACCTTTCAATAAATAATTGTGAAGTTTACGTTTAGTTCCACCAAGATGGATAACCCAGCCTAAGGATGCATCTGTTTTAAAAGAATCCAGCATTATGTTAAATTGTCAGGTTGAAGGTTTCCCGAAGCCAAAGATTGTATGGAAACAAGGCAATGGTAATTTATAATATACATGTACACGTATTTAACTACTTTCCTGTTTTATTGTTTCATACACTGGCATAACCTATATTTTTGTATTTATTTTTTCATTTATTTGTAGATGCCATGATATCTGGTTCGGCTAAACTTGTAGTTAATTCAGAGAACATTCAACTGTATCCTAATGGGTCGCTTTTCATAAAAACCGTGAAACCCATTAATGAAGGGATTTACTATTGCCTTGCATCAAATGGAATTGGACGAGGACTCAGTTCTATAGTACAGCTCAAAATAAACGGTAACATGAAATCCGAGGATCATGTTTTCATTGCTAGAACCTCATTCAGTTAAACTACTTCTGTATTGAATATTTGATGTAGCTCCACCGTTTTTCAAACATTCTGTTCATAAACAACGTGTGGCAGTTGGTGGAGACGCTCAATTGCAATGTCTAGTTCAGGGAGACACCCCAATCAACATTGCGTGGTATAAAAATGAACGAATAATTGAAGATGGACAAGCAAGGTAAAAGAGACACCCTCATTATTTTCCGATTTTTAATCGTGAAATGCTAAATGTTTTTGTTCTAATTGCAGACATAAAATTGAGACAACCAATACAGCATCAGATGCTCTTTCTCTTCTTACCATTCACAAAGCCGAGCGTCAAGATAACGGCCGTTACCAGTGCACAGCCCAGAATCAATTTGGAGTGAACAATGCATTTATTGAATTATCTGTTTTGGGTATGTGAATTTCAGTTCAGTTGAGCAATTAGGTGATTACTAGGTATATTATATTGTTCCTGTTTCATTGCAGAGGCCCCGGACGCACCTTCGGGCGTAAAATCAACGTCTATCGGAAGCCACACGGTTGAATTTGTATGGACTGCTTCATACAGCGGAAACGAGCCCGTAAAGAGATATATCATCCAGTATAAGAAAGAAGGGGGCAAGTAATACTAAAGCGATTCAATGCAGTTGTGTGGCTCATATTGATGTGTGAAGATTGACCATATACATTGTGCCGTTAAAATTTAGAATCATGGGATGCTGCAACAACTATGGAAACTGCCAGCGGAGAACCCACCAATAGCATTGTTACCAAACTGCAACCTGCTACTAACTATTTATTTAGGGTTTTTGCTGAAAACACGCAAGGCAGAAGCCAGGCAAGCCAAGTTCTTCATGTAACAACAGCTGAAGACGGTAAAGCATTGCTTCGATAACTTAAGTGTGTATTGGTGGCTGGTTATACACTGTGTTTATAAATTTAGACGAGGGCATAAAAGTGTATTCTGCAGTGTGGGGTACTCTGCAACACAATGAAATTTCGAGAAACGGTTAGATTTTCTTGATAGGGCAAGGTTTACAAGTTTTGATTACACCTTCATGGTGGCAGTTGTTCAAAGGTGTCGCCTGCACTTGACTTTATCAAGTCAAAATTGCGTCATGTCAGCAGATACGGTCCTTAATGATAAAATAATTGGGAATTGGATGCAACAGTTTAAATACACTGGAGGTGTATTGCACAAGAAGGGACCGGGGAAGTCTACCATACATGATGGGACTGTTGTATTACGGCTGCCATTGTATCGGGCACGCCACAGATGCTGCGGATATTATAACCTCAATATCACCAATGACACACATGTTGAACTTAATTAAACTTGTTAAGTTGCCATGCCAGGTACATCAAACCGTTTTTCAAATTCCATTTTGTTTCAGAGTTATAGCACTTTGAAACCCGGGAGTAATTGTATGGGCGTGCGGTATATATACAACTTCCTCTATTTTTTATATATATATATATATATTCATGGCAAGAACAGTGGAACATGTTCTATGCAGTTTTGGTTATTCTTAATCTCAAGAGGCATCATACATATATATGTTTGTTTCTTGCAGTACCCAGTGGCCCGCCTCGGAATGTTAATGTAGCGCCAGTCAACACAGAAACATTCAAGGTGATGTGGCAGGTACGATAATACATTTTAACTTTACATGCAACTTTCATTGACCTTTAGAAGCATATATTTGGTAAGAGAAACAAGTTGCAAAAACGGTTTCCATTTTTTAATTGCATTTAACGTTCCAAGGCTCCAGAAGAATCCCGATGGAATGGAAAACTCCTCGGTTATTACATTGGATACAAGGAAGTTGATACCGACGATCCTTTCCTCTACAAAACACTCCTGACTCCCGAATCGAATGTTGAAGCCATGTTCGTGCAAATCAGTGGATTGAAACAGTTTACGAAATACGCCGTCATAGTGCAAGCGTACAACGATAAAGGCAAAGGACCAGAATCTGATACCGTCATTGTGATGACTTCAGAAGGAGGTAATAGCTGCGAGCATCTACTAGTAGTTACTTACATTAAAATAGCCTGGCAGTTTTGCTTTATGTGTAATTGAAATTGTATGACATTAGCCCCCAGCTTAGCCCCAGTCGATGTCCACTGTACTACCCTCACCTCACAGAGCATCCACGTCACCTGGACCGAACCTCCGGCAGACTCTATCAATGGCATTCTCAGTGGCTACAAGGTGTTGTACAAGCCAGCATCCGACTGGTTTGGTGGGTAAGGTGAAGCACAGAATTAGTTATAATGTTGTGCTCACGATGTGTAATATTTTCAAGCTTCTTGCCACACATTCAAACTGCATGAACATATGTTTGATGTCCGTGCTCGTATTTTTCAGAGGATGTGGCGGAAAACTTCAACATTACTCTGAAGACTCCGATGACTTTGAATCATTTGGAAAAATTCAGCAACTACAGTATTCAGGTTCTCGCCATGACCAAGGCTGGGGAAGGACCGAAAAGCAGTCCTGTCTTCTGCAAAACCCAAGACGATGGTATGTGGGAGCATATTTGACGCTGTTGTCAAACTTTCCAGATTAAATCTTGGCGTAAGGAAAACTTTTTTCATTCCTTTCCAGCTCCGGGACAACCCGTGGATATTAAAGCCATTGCAACGTCTGATGATTCGGTTATCGTGGCTTGGAAAGCACCAGAGAATCCTAATGGTGTTATTCAGTCATATTCAGTATACTGGAGGGACACTGCCAACGTCAAGGTAAATCACAAAAGTTTACTTGCTTGACTTTGGCCAGTGGTATCAATCCCGGGAGATGCGGTATTTGGGTTGGGGGAATCTAACAAACCTTTTCCCACTACCTGCATAATTATTCACACTATTTCTTGGTAATTTGGCCAAAGGTAGGGGTGTTCCTGCACGTCTTTTTACAATTCATTGTTCATTGCCATTGGAAAACCCTTATCTTTTTATGTCTCATGAGGACATTTCAGGATATGAGTGCTCACACAATTACAGCTCATCTGAATCACTACGAAGTTATCCGGCTCAAGAAGGGTCACCGCTATGAATTCTGGGTGAAGGCATCTACGTTAGCCGGAGAAGGACAAAGCTCAAAAACCGTTTTCCAGACTCCCAATGGACCAACAGGTCGGCCCGTAATCTACAAATATATTGAGGATATACTGAAATATAGACCATGTTCCAAATGTGCTAAAAATCTTTATATTCTAACAGTAATAACTATTAATTTGCTATAGTAGACAAGAATGACATCAGTCATGTGTTTCATTCTGTTTTTATTAAGTTTTCTCCCTTTATCGTCTTTTGCATTTAATCTAATCTAAAATAACCTAAAAATGTGATTTCTGATGACGCTGCTCCATCTCATGGGAAATCACTGTCAGCCTACGATATGTTAGGAGAAGCCCAACTATCTTATAGTTTATGGTCGTTAATATGGCGTCTTTAATTCTAATTTGCTACACATAGAATCAACTCTAGACCTATTGAAGGAGAAGGGTTGAAAAAAAAAATCTTTTGGAGCAGGAACTATACAGTCTTAATCGTCAATTCCCTCTGATCCTATCAAGAAATCACATCAACTATTCTTTATTACCTTAGTTCCAGCAAAAATAGTATCGTTTGAACACAAATTAATCACACCATGGAAAGTGGACATTACTTTGCCTTGCCATGCTGTTGGAATTCCTGCGCCAACAAGAACTTGGACGTTTAAGTAAGACACAGTTGTTGAAACTGCCTTGTGTTTTGTTACAACCTTTGACGATGATGATCAAGATTTTAATATCTGAATTCAAAGAGAGAACTACCTGCAAGATGGAGACCGTTACCGAATTTCAGCAGATGGAATCCTTGTTGTAAAACGACTAAGAGAAGAGGATGCTGGGGATTACATTTGCAGCGTCCGCAATGATTTCGGGGAAGATAAGATCACTTACTCTATCATCGTATTAGGTAGGTACCAGTCAATTTGAGCCAAAATATGCCACAGCCTTGTTTCAATACGGATTTTGTTCAACCAGCGCCACCATCGGCACCACGCATTGAAATTAAATCCACTTCGTATGACACCATTGCCTTGCAATGGAACATCCCTGCCAGCAAGATGTCAAGGATCAAAGGTAAATTCCGAACATTTTAGATGTTTCATGTACTTGAAATACAACTTGCATGTTCACAGTGAAATTTGTATAGGCTACACCATCAACATCAGAAAAGAAGTTGGAGATTGGACGGAAATAACAGTTGGATCTAATGCAAGGACTTATCAGATAACAAACTTGGATTGCGGAACCCGGTACGAGATTTTCATGCAAGCATTTAACAAGATCGGCATTGGTGCACAGTCAGACATTACCATAGTTTCGACAAATGGTTCAGGTAGGCACTTTTGTAACAATATTTCTTGAAAGAGAACTGGACAATACAACAGCATATGTCCTGTTGCTATCCTGTTCTAGCATAGACAATATGAGGAAGTGAGCTTCGCCTAACAGCGTCATTGTCTACTATATTAGTATGGTTAATGTTTTGGGCATGCTCTGTAGTAGTGTGTCTGAGCACTGAACGTCTGCTGAAAAACTATTATTCAGAAGAAATCAATAACATTCACTGCATTATTTCAGTACCATCTGCTCCAAGCACTGGCGACCTAATTGAGGAATCTTCCAACTCAATATCCCTATACCTAAACAGCTGGAAAAGTAATGGTTGTCCCATTCATTATTTCATGGTGGAATATGCTCCAAAATCCTCCTATGAATGGACAACTGTGTCCACTAATATCAAGCCAGAAGAAAGACGACTGACCATCTCCAGTTTGAAACCTGCCACTTGGTTTGCCCTTCGCATGACAGCACATAACAGTGCCGGATCTTCAATCGCTAACTATGAATTTGCTACTCTTACGTTGTCCGGCGGTAACTATGCATTGGTTTTCCTAACATACTATGAAATTGAAACATTTAATGCGAATTATTCCTAATTTTTTTTCTAACTTATTAAGCCACCATCACGCCAGAACTTCAAGCAGATGCACCTAATCAAAAGATAGATGGACTTATGGCAACTCTGAACTTTTATATCATCGTGCCCATCGCGTGCACTGCCGTCATTCTGCTCGCAATCTTTGCAATGGCTTGTATGTGTGTCAAAATGAAGAAAAGAGAGGAAAGTCGAAAAGGTACTTGTTGGAACAGAAAAATATATTATTTGTCTCCCGCAATCACTCATCAACTTCCTTTAAATTTTGCACTGATGATGTACATTAGGTGCAAAAGCCCCTCCCTAAGATTGCATTATGAATTGCCGAGTATGGCCACTTGGTGCTAGTATATAATAGTTTTAATATTACGTATGTACTATTCTAATTGTTACCCTACAGTCTGCATCAGTGAGACAGAATAGTATGCACTGATTATGGAATGTCCTTGACAGTTATACACTGTTGGACTTTACATTTCTTGGAAATGCATTAAATGCCATAATCGTGGCAAAATGATGATGGTCGGAAAGATAAATATTCAGAGCTGCTATTTGTATTTTGTAGGCAACAGAATGTCAGTTGTTAGCTCAGAATTGAAACGCACTGATAGTTCTGAAAGTTTTTCTTACATGCAAAGAGGAACTTTAAATAGGCAGACCAACCAAAATTCTAACTACGGTGAGTACACTTATCTGATAACTGTCAAACAAGGTAAAATGATAAGAGCTATGTCAAACTCAAGATTTCATTCCAAGGTGATGATGAAATTGCTCCATACGCCACGCTTCCCTTTCATCATCATATGCAGTTGATGGCCACGTTGCAAAGACACCAACAACAGCATGGTATGGCAAACTACATGTATAACAAATAGCATGTCATTTGAGCCATTTTGACTAAGAGATGACACCTCCCATATTATTTAAAGGTCCTCCCTTGCCAACTGGATTTGCAGGATTTACATCCGATGGCGTGCCAGTTATGCACCAGCCGTTTTTCCCACCAGATTCCAGGTAGCAATTGATTTTAGCATCCAAAGTCCACGATTTCACAGTGCGATGACTTACATCTTTGTTTTGCTACAAAATTGTTAGCTTTATCCCCGGGCCAGAACACACCGAAACCACCTTTGTGTTTCCAAATCCGCCATCTGAAACCATGCTTCATAACATGGACAATTTTCCTTCATACCAAAATGAGGTAAATAGGAGATTTTGATGCATACAATTCTTAATTTCTATGCATCGATACATGTAATCATCAAATAGTCTAAACAATATATCAATTCAATCATTAATGTCAATTGCAGCAGCAAGCAGAGCTTATGGAAAACAAGCCAACACTCATTTAATCCTATAAGGTAAATTATTTTTTTTTACTGTATGTGCTACAAGTGGCTATTAACCTGTTAAATATGACTTATCTTTGTTTATTTTAAGGGCCACATATAATCGAACAATTTAACTGTGTTTGTCGTATTGATGCTATTCTAATGTTTTCCGTAATGTATAGTTCCATTGATGTGATATACAATTAGGCTTTATGTTGAAATGTGATTTTGTGATATACAATTTAACACGCATGCAGTAGCAGATAGAGTGGAGTTCCACAAATTTAGTAGGCCAACATTTTTAAAAAGTCTACCAAAGAGCAATACAGCTTAGTGTATTTAATGCTTATTTACGTGTATAACATGTGACGTTCTCTATGTGTGATCATGACGTTTAATATATCTTAAAAGTGATATTTTATTTGAACAAACAGCTTTTAATTATCGTCTATAAATTGACTTGAGCCACCGTAACGAATGTACCGAGTACACTGAGTACACTGCAATACGATTCTTAAACTGAAATGTTTCATCATGTAATAGAATTCAATAAAGCATTTGAAACATCAATTGCATTTTCTCCTAGTTATTGACTTGTGTTAAAATAACATGTCACAGCGGTTAATTCATAGAATGGATATAAACTACATGTAGGATAAAACTAAATTTCTATTAGTAATTTGGTAAAGAATAGAACACCCATCAATACAGCAAATTTATATTTTTTAAATTCATTTTCCGTGACCTACCAATATCCTTGACAATTTCAGGTTAATTCCCAGCTAGGTCAGGGGCGAGGGGGAACCAGGGGAAGTTGAGTTATACATGTATCCAAAACACGAGTCATCATTGACTCTTTATAAAACATTCGGGTGAAAATCAATCAGCACCTTTGATTGGTTATATACCATCGTTATCATCATTATAAAAAATTAAAATCCAATTTCTGATAAAGCTTTCATAATATACTTTGATAGATACGTGGGCCATTATTTCTTGACCTATTTTCAATTCACCTTTTTCCAATGCTCATGTCATCATTTAGGTAGTGTCTAATAATTCCAATTTTGTATTGACAATACTTGAATGCCCCCTTGCTTAAACGATTTCTGCGACACCCTGTATCGCTGGAACCCACAGAGGGCTGGTCCATAAAGCCCGGATACATGCTGGAAGAGTCCATGTTGCCCCAACCTCCCAGGGGTCAACAGCCCTTTGTTGACAGAACAACTGCACAACCTTTGTTGCCACCGATTTATAACTCGTACGTTTTCAAAGAAAAAGCGTGTGCTGAAATTTGGTTGTGAATCAGCATTTGGCAGAATGTTGTCCATCTCTGTTCTAGTGTTATGGACTGTCACGGCAAGCGTCATCGATGGTAACGTCGGATATTTAAATCCCATGTGTCAAAGCATGTGCTTCAACAATCCCACAGCATGACCTTGCCGATCGATTTTGCATGGGATAAAGAACAATGTGTGATGTTTTGACAGCATGCATTGCATGGTGGACATTGACAACTGCACGACATGCAATTGCAATACTTTCATGATATTTTGTCGCTTGTTATGTATATGTACGTAGTCGATCTGCTGAAATTACTATAGTACATATTTTTGTAAAACATGCTGACATACGATTGTTGTGATGCCAGGGCTGATCTTGCTGTCAATTGGATATGTTCTACGTGCGATTGTAATCCTTTAACAAACTGTAATTGCTTCGTGAAGGAATGATCAATAAAAATGAATTTTTCCTTATATGCTTTGCATGTGTGACTTTCCTTCTATGAACTTACATGAAATGAAATAATATTGTTGCAATTGCATGCATTCAAGATCTCTGGGCTTCAGATATATCTCTAATTATTTACGAATTTAATCCATTACTAGGCGAGTGTTATTATCAAAAATAATATTAGATATTAACATTCATTAAAAAACCTCTGGTTGCATGATCCTTGTATTGATACTTGCATTGTTCGAATTATACCAAATAAGGATGACCACAAATTCATTCAAACTGCAGTATTTCTGGTGGCTTTAATTCATGAAAACGAATTTTGCTGAGTTTCCCACAATCATGTTCTCAACTTTGCAAGTTGAAAAATGCGAGCACTTTCTTTTCAGGAAAAAAAGCTAGTGTTAATTTGAAGTGATCAGTAATATCTCAGTAAAATTTGACTTTTTCCCCATGGCAGGGCAGAAGCCTTTCGGTTTGAAGTTTTTGAAGGAGCCTCCTTATCGCGTGGATTTTGCTAACACCAAGGGAATTACTGTTGAATGTGAAGTTGACGGAAACCCCAAACCCACTATAAAATGGACCTTAGCAGACGGTACTGCCGTAGGAAACATTTCCGGAATACGAGAAACAACCCCTATTGGATACCTGGCACTGAAATCTTTCACACCGCAAGATTTCCGCCTTGACGTTCACGCAGCTATTTACCGTTGCACCGCGTCTAACACTGCTGGAATAATTCACAGCAGAGATGTGCACATCCGTGGAAGTATGGTTTTCAAAATCCATTATCCAAAATGGCTACTTATTAATCTTTTTTGAACAACCTAGTTAGATATTGTTTCGTGTTTCAGTTGTTCTCCAAGCTCATGAGATTCAAGTTTATGACACCTATGTCATCAAAAAGAATACCGCAGTATTCAAATGTGACATACCACCAGTCTTGAAAAACCACCT